>CM053033.1:66930070-66962947 GCA_028564925.1 Lithobates sylvaticus | reverse complement strand
GCCGACCGGCGCCTGAAGAGATGAATATCTCAGTTGTGGCAGCAGCTGCTGCCGTTACCGAGATATCCCTCTTCAAAATCAGGACGTACATCGTCGTGCGCCGGTCGGAAAGTGGTTAATGCATGGTAAAATGCATGTTTTACTGCATGTTAGTGCGGATGTGTGAATGGGAGGCCCACATGGTGTTCCATTAAGGCAGCGCCACACTTAAGCTCAATTACATAATCAGCTGCAAACTGTTCTACAAAATTCATTGTCACATATCTCTATAGAAAGGACTGTCACTTAGTGGGACATAAAATCTGAAATACAAAACATTGTTAATGATCAGTGAAAAAAGAGACAAGGAAAGCAAAAATACACTGCTAACAGAATTGTGTTGTTTATCATTTCCTGACATAGACTAAGGCCCCTTTCACACTTATACGACTTGTCCCACGATTTGGGACTGCAAAGTAGCATGACAAGTCATTCCCCATGATTTCCAATGACAGCCATTCATATTAATACGACTTCAAGTCGTTCCGACTTCAAAGTAGTCCCTGCACTACTTTGGTCCGATTTTGATGCCACTTACACAAGCATTCCTTGAAATTGTGGCAAAATTGTGGCAACATCACGACAAAAATCGCGGCCGCGAATCGTGGTAAAATCGCGGTACAATCGCACGATTTTGAAGTCGCACAAGCGTGAAAGGGGCCTTAAATGAGAGGCTTTAAATAGAGATCATTCCAGACAGACTTCCCTGAAAAGGCCAAGAGGTTGATTTACTAAAGGTAAATAGGCTGGTCACTGTACAAGGGAAGGTGCACTCTGCAGCTCTACTGACTTTCATCATCCAATCATGTGCAAGCAAAAACTCTGTTTTTTTAACATTTCCGTGCACCTGATTGGGTATTCTTTGTAAAGTTAAATTGCACCGCATTCACTAAGCTAATTCCACTGCACAGTGAAACTTCTCTTGCAAAGTGAACAGCCTATTTGTCTTTAGAAAATCAACCCCCAAGTATATTGTGTCTGTATGCAGTTTAGTTCTATACATACTGCAGTGATGAGATAAACTACAGATACTGTCATGAACACTTGTGGTGAATGACAACTCCTATGGGATGAACTGTGTGTTTGCTTTGGAATCACAATAAACACCTGCCCCTATTTAATAGAAAAGACAAGTGTATGTTGAATTAGATGGATAGGAGAGGGAAATATGGAACCAATTACTAAAGTATGGAATGGGAGTGGGACTGCAATATGTCACTCCAAGATCCTTAATTTTCTGTAAAACAAAATCTTATCTTAAGTATTGAAGTTCAGACAAAACAAGACCAGGTTTTGAGCATTTAACTTGCACACATGTGTTCTATAATCACACAAGAGCTGAATAAACATCATAAAAGTTTGATAAATAACAAAAAGTGCAGACCTTCCCACTGATAATAGAATCAATTCATATATAAAAATATATAAAAATAAAAATGCATCAATAAATGTACAGTTATTACATGCATTATGTGACAAACACAATTATAAATATATATAAACAAAGTGCACTAAAACAAAAGTATAAATTCCAACAAACCTAATAGTCAGTGAAAATCACAAAAGGTTTTTACATTGCTGACACACGGTATTCTCCATACAAGTTCGAAAACTCCCACTGTGCAGTCTTCACCCTGTGCTACACCAAACCGCTCACCTTCAATATAGGACCTCACATTTAAAATAAGGTCAGAAGCGCTTGTGTCCCTTTAAGGGAAAAGAAGCAGAGGTCCAGTCTCCTCCACTCACTTCCAAGAATCACGCAGCTCTCATAAAAATAGTTTCAGCATGAATGGTAAACATGAAAAGAAAATATCTCTCATAGTGTCCACTAACAGATTAATTAAATGGAGGCAATAGTTAAAGTGGTTCTAAAGGCTCATGTTTTTTTTCATTCTGTTCATGAAGGTAAAAAACCTTCTGTGTGCAGCCCCCCCCCCCCCAATACTTAACTGAGCCCCACCGCGATCCAGCAATGTGCACGAGAACCTCAGCTCTCGAGGGGCTCTCTCTCATCAATGGCTGAGAATCACAGCTAGCTGATTCTTTGTGTGTGAATGTACAAGCAGAGCAGCAGCTCAGGGCGAGCCAGCTTGGGTGCCCCCATAGCAATCTGTTTGCTCTGGGGGCACTCGGCAGGAGGGAGGGGCCAGGAGAGCAGGCATGGGACACGAGATATGGAGGATTGGGGCTAGGATTGGGGTATGACATGTTTATTATTTAAAAAACATATTGCCTGTAATATCACTTTAAAAACACTCACATGATATTTTAATATCAGTGCATAAAATGAATACAAATTTCCAGCCACAGAAAAGTAAATGAACGGCTCACCGGTCTCTCAGCGCATTTAATAGTCCTAGCTAGCAAGATGACTCAGCCCCTTTTACACGTATTGTCCAATCCCAGACCCAGTTTGTTGCCATAGAGATCTTTGAACAACTACCTACCACCTGACCTCCTCAAACCCGGTACTCAGCTGGCTAGACATTAAACAAAGCTGTCATTGAATGCTGTAAGCCTCGGGCAGATTGAGGATCACTGGTACATAAAAAAAAAATACATGAACCTTACCCCCCTTCACTAATTAAATATACCACTCCTAAAAGCACTAAAAGTATAATCTGAAAACATAATCCACTGTTTAAAATACATGCTAATGAACTAAAATCTTTTTTTAAATATACATACATGCATCGCTTGGTGCACATCACTGCTAACACTTTGATATTTTTTGATTTTATTTTTTTATGGTTGAACTAGATGGACTTGTGTCTTTGTTCAACCTGACTAACTATGTAACTATGTAACTACTCACTACTCACTACTAATTAAAACCAAATAAAATGCGCTTACAGTTATAAAAATATAAAACCATATATTAAAAAACTGCAAAAAACTTATATGCATTATAACAGGACCAGATTGCAAATCACTAATAAAGCAATTAAGTTCAAAGTCTATATTGAGACTTAATCAAGTCAGTCCTTTATTATTAAACCTCCTAAAATGTTGTGAGACGCTATGCTTTTTTTGTTATTTATTTCTCTTCCTATGCACTTTTAATAGTTGATTGGGTGGTGCACAGGTTGTATTTTTTTTTTATTAGCATGGTCATAGGTGTGCAAAACCTGAATTAGAGTGTGCACCCCAAAGCTCAAACACATATGTATATATACTGACGGTGTTAGTAGAGCAGTGTACAGTGCCAGTAGAGCAGAGAACGGTGTCAGTAGTTTTTATTTTTTTTATTTTATTTTGCATTATTTTTTTTTAGGAGAAAAAAGGAGAACCTTTTTTTTTTTTTTTTTGCTGAAATATCAGGGGGCTAAACAGGGGGAATATGTGCCACACGGGGTGATTAGGAAATGCCCAGGCACACTTGGCACACCATGTGCGCATGCCTATGAGCGTGGTGAAAATGTGGCTTCACATAAAAACGTAAAAAACTTTGAAATTGATTTCCATTATTTAAGAATAGCAAATTGGGTCCTGCCTGATTCAGTAGGTGGAAGTGAAGGCAATACTGTTTTTCATCTGTAGCAATACTTATGCCCTAACCAGCATGCCTTACTTGTTACTTTATTGCTCTACAGCCAGCACACTACATTTTTCAGACAATAAATCTTGATCCCAATCTGAGTAGCAGTTCCTGTTAGTAGCAGCAGCGATGCTGCACCAAAATGGTAGCAACTCTACTGCTTCTGGTGCTCCACAGCTCAGAGGGTGCCTTGGGGGTGAATTCCTCCAGTGTCATCAGTGCCTTTCCCCTTCTCACTCTATGTCGACTGTTGACCAACACTAAGTACCCCCCATCCCCCATGTCATGCCTCATAACTGTTCTGCACATCAAGTGTTCCCCATCAGCTGATTGTGTAGGTCAGTTTCCCACGGACACCAATTATAAGACACTATTTCTCTCACTGACACCAACTGTAGGGAACTATTCTTCCCACTGACACCAATGATGGTGAACAATTCTTTCCCCTGATAACAACAATGGGGGCACCATTCCTCTCATCAACATCAATGATGGGACACTATTTTGCCCCTAATACCAACATGTGTACAAAGGAGTGAGGATATGGGATTTTATAGGTACGTTATAAAAAGATTAACTTAGTTAAAGACACATATACGTAGATTAATATTTTGAAGACATAATTTTTATTTCACAACAAAAGCAGTAAAAAATGAACAACCAAACAAATATCCACAGTACAGGGTATATACACCTATTCCTATAGTAACCGTAGGTAATGCAATGATCGTTGGTATGTGGTCATGTGTTCAATGGACTTCTACATGTTTCGCCTGTAAAGGCCTCATCAGGAAGATTTTTAACATGATCACAAGGAGTTAAAAATGATTTTCATTCAGATATTCAACCTTGGGTGTAAGATAATGAGAAAGAAAGAGAAAAGTATAAGAGAAAATAACAAAAAATACATACATTACATATTGATAAAGAGACAATTTACAATCCCTTTATGAATATTTATATGAAGACAAACGGACATGACCTGTACAATTGAGTCAAAAGTGATGTTACCCACCCCCACCCTCATTCAAACACAGACCTAAACCACCCACAGGTAGTCCCCAGACAGTTCCCCAAATCAAGGGCAAAAAATCTTCAGAAGATAAATGGAAAGGGCCCTACCTCTCATATCGGGTCCAGTATCAAATAATCTCTGAAGAGTGTCATGGGGTACTAGCCCAACATAAAAAATACCCACGATGAATCCCTGTAAGATGATGGGTAACTCGTAGGGAGGAAAATATGGAGCTCGGTGTAGTGTGGTAATCAAGATTTCATAGGGATCATGTATCTAAAGGTAAAGTATGGAGAAATATATATATATGTAAATATTAGGTGAAATATTCTGATAAAAAGGTCAAAGGATATCCTTTCAATATTGCCGCTTACCGCATGAAGATGTCCTTAATATTGAAATTGTAATGATGACTGAGAGCCCGGAAAGGCAAATGGTATAAACCTGCCCAACATCTATTAATGTTCAAAAAAGAACAGTTATATTCATGGTCATTTTCACGTTCTAATAAAGTTATTATATATATATATAAAATGATGATGTATGGGGAACATATGTCGTAAAAAATGGTCATAAGATGTAATGGAAAACACGGCTTACCTCTCTTATTGTGTCATGTCACTCAAAAAAGGAGAAAAAAGGATCAAATCGTATCCAGATGATCAAGTTAGACCTGTATCCATAAGATTTAATGGTACTATGGGCTAAAGTCACAGGGCAAACAAAAAGGGGAAAAGGGAAGGACCCACCGAGTGACCACCTTAAACAAAAGAAGGGGGGACCTATTATTATGTATTTTTTATATTATAAATATATATTACAATATAAAAAATACATAATAATAATCTTTCTCCCTTTTTTTTTTTTTTATATATTTATATTTATTTTAAATTTTCCCTTAGTGAGATGATATCAATAGGGTACTCGTATGGACACCCAAGGATGTCCAGTGGAGTTCCGGAGGACCCTTTTCCTTTTTGTGTGGAGGCTCCTCTGATTTGCTCTGGCTGGATGTCCGCGCTTGGGGTTCCCCATAGCCACTTTTGGCCGTGGGTTTTAGGACCGATCTGATGTGACACTGTGCGGGCCCGTCTCAGCTTCTGTTGATGGTGTCCGCACAGCACGTCCTCCTCTGGTCCTCCTTCCGGTATGGCGGCTTCTTGCGGCGCGGGTACCCCTCCCCTTTGTCCGCTTGGGGCCAAAACGGCCGCGTGACGTCAGACGCCCACACGTTTTGGCGCCATGGGGAGGATTATAAGAAGCACACACTTTTTGGAATGTGTGCAGGAGCCCGGAGACTTTTTCTGGATAACACAACAAGGTAATTGATAGCGTTCTTTCCCATTCTGTTAAATTGACATCATATAATTTTTCAATCTGGATGTCCTATTATCATACAAATTTGACACTGAGTCCCCCCTTCTTTTGTTTAAGGTGGTCACTCGGTGGGTCCTTCCCTTTTCCCCTTTTCGTTTGCCCTGTGACTTTAGCCCATAGTACCATTAAATCTTATGGATACAGGTCTAACTTGATCATCTGGATACGATTTGATCCTTTTTTCTCCTTTTTTGAGTGACATGACACAATAAGAGAGGTAAGCCGTGTTTTCCATTACATCTTATGACCATTTTTTACGACATATGTTCCCCATACATCATCATTTTATATATATATAATAACTTTATTAGAACGTCGAAAATGACCATGAATATAACTGTTCTTTTTTGAACATTAATAGATGTTGGGCAGGTTTATACCATTTGCCTTTCCGGGCTCTCAGTCATCATTACAATTTCAATATTAAGGACATCTTCATGCGGTAAGCGGCAATATTGAAAGGATATCCTTTGACCTTTTTATCAGAATATTTCACCTAATATTTACATATATATATATTTCTCCATACTTTACCTTTAGATACATGATCCCTATGAAATCTTGATTACCACACTACACCGAGCTCCATATTTTCCTCCCTACGAGTTACCCATCATCTCACAGGGATTCATCGTGGGTATTTTTTATGTTGGGCTAGTACCCCATGACACTCTTCAGAGATTATTTGATACTGGACCCGATATGAGAGGTAGGGCCCTTTCTATTTATCTTCTGAAGATTTTTTGCCCTTGATTTGGGGAACTGTCTGGGGACTACCTGTGGGTGGTTTAGGTCTGTGTTTGAATGAGGGTGGGGGTGGGTAACATCACTTTTGACTCAATTATACAGGTCATGTCCGTTTGTGTTCATATAAATATTCATATAGGTATTGTAAATTGTCTCTTTATCAATATGTAATGTATGTATTTTTTGTTATTTTCTCTTATACTTTTCTCTTTCTTTCTCATTATCATACACCCAAGGTTGAATATCTGAATGAAAATCATTTTTAACTCCTTGTGATCATGTTAAACCTTCCTGATGAAGCCTTTACAGGCGAAACATGTAGAAGTCCATTGAACACATGACCACATACCAACGATCATTGCATTACCTACGGTTACTATAGGAATAGGTCTATATACCCTGTACTGTGGATATTTGTTTGGTTGTTCATTTTTTACTGCTTTTGTTGTGAAATAAAAATTATGTCTTCAAAATATTAATCTACGTATATGTGTACCTATAAAATCCCATATCCTCACTCCTTTGTACACATACTATTTGAGGGATGATGGTACGATAAAATCAAAAATATATTAAGGAATAATTGACTTCCAATCATGCCTTTAACCCTAATACCAACAATGGGGTAGTATTCCTCCCACTAACGATGGGGATTCTTTACTCCCATTGATGTCAGGGCATTTTCTACTCACACTGACCACAGCCCAGCCCCTCCAAAATCTGGACAGTAAATACCCTTTATTCAGAAAGCTTGACATCCCCTGGTGTCGATAATAGAAAGCAGGGCAGTCAGATCATGTGCATGGATTTCAAGAAGAAAAAAAAAAACTTGCATCAGCAATTTCTCTATTGAGATATGTCTTAACCCCAATGCCTTGACCTCCCATTATGTCTTTAACTGAAAGCTACTGCAGATCAGTTAAAGGGACTAATTGGTTGGCCAAGTAAACACAACGAAAGTTTGACTTCACATAAAATCAGATATTATATACTAAAAAAGATCAAACGAGGTCCACGCTGTTAGGAAGGCAGAAAAAATCCTAAGATGGTAAACTATGTTTTAAAGTGGACGTCAAGGCAACGTTTTTTCATTTGTAATGATCCTTATCCCCTAATAAATCAGATGCTCAAATTGACTTCTACTTTCCTAACATGATTTATGAATAAAGTTGAGGGGATTTTCTTCAAAATCTAAGCCTAAAGATTCCATTTGCATAAGTGTTGGCAGAGCCAAGAACATTACACCCTTCACTGTGCAAGTGAGCTTTAAGTATTAATGCCACCAGCCTTGGCACTTTTAAAAGTGTTCCATGATAACATAAACAGCTGTGGATAAATGCAACAAAACAAACATGTACAAATATTACACGACAGCTACATCCAAATTAACAAGACTAAAGTAGGGGGTTAAGAGTATAAATAATCCCCGTTATAGTCATGGCATACCGTCACACCAGGGATTAGAAGATAATCAACCATAGGGGTGTGTTCCTCTAAATTGAATTGAGCATGCAAGAAGCGGAGGGAAGAAGGATTCCCAAAAGAATTATTCAAAAAGGAACCGCCGGTATTATAGCTGTGGATAAATGCAAATCACTTGGCAGCACAGTGGCTAAGTGATTAGTATTTCTACATAGCAGCACTAGGGTTTACGGTGTAAATCCCAACCACGGCACTACCAACAGGGTTTGCATGTTCTCCCTGTGTCTGCATGGGTTTCTTTCAGGTATTCTGGTTTCCTCCCACACTCCAAAGACATGCTGGTAGGTTAATTGGTTCCTGTCTCAATTGGGCCTACTATGTGTATGTATGAATGTGAGTTAGGAACCTTAGATTGTAAGCTGCTTGAGGGCAGGGACTGATGTAAATGTACAAAATATATGTAAAGCGTTGTGTAAATTGATTGTGCTATATAAGTACCTGTAATAAATAAACCATCCTTCTGATGATCACCCCAATGAGCAATTGTGGAGCTGAACTCTGCAGACATTATGGCTGTATACAATTTCCCCACTAGGGGCCAGTCTCCTACATGACACATCTTACTATGATTTATTAGATCTGTGTACAAAAAATTTACACATTACATCTTTACACATTACATCTCTTTTCAAATGTCATTTTCAAAAAAATAGCAATCATGTTATAGGCTGCAATACCTTTTTGAACACAGAGCTATATATTATGCTGTATGCCATTATCACAGTCAACAGAACCCCTGCTTGCTTGCTTTCCCTCTAATATATACATACAGTGTATGTGTGTATACATATATACAGTATATATATATATATATATATATATATATATATATATATATATATATATATATATTAGGAACAGTCCAAGCTGGTTAGTCCTGCACTTTTATTTAGCAAGGCATCAAACACCATTTCAATGCAGGATGGCTTTGTACAGGAAGCCTATAGAGTAAAACAAACAAAACATTCATTCTTCTGTGAACTAAAGGGAATACAAACATGCAGCACGTGTACCTTTTTTTAAATGCTCTGCCAGCGCTCAGCCTTTTCACCAAGCAGAAGGCTTCCATGACAGACAGAATAAGAGCGACTGAGAGCCCCAGGCATCAGCCAACTCACATATATAAAGGACTGTGGACAGCTGAGACTAATAATGAAGTTTGGTGAACAGGTAAGATGTGGACCTGGTAATGGAGGTATTATCTGAACTAAAGTGCTACAATGCCTCTACATTCTGAAAAATCTGTTTGTTTTTTCCACATCACATCACTTTGTATTATATGCACCATATAAGAAGTTAGTGGATAGAGTTCTAGTCCTAAAGTATTTATTCTTTTTCAGTACCGTGGTTCAGTTGTCAACCAGCCTGGAATGGAATGGGATCCAAAGATTGGATTTACAATCTCATCACTTCATTACAGTCTTAGTGAAATGTTAGAATGTGTCACTAAAGTCAAAGAGAAGGTGTTCAAATCTCTGTTCTGGAAACAAAACAAAGGTAAGCAGCAAAATCTTATGTTCAGAAAAAAAATATGTTTAAAAAGCAGAAATAACTGTTGATACAACTAAACGGACATCACCTTCCATGTGACAAAGGCACCATATTTCTGGTATTCTCATATATTCAGATATTTATGTTAATGTCATCTTTGATCTAAGAACAGAAGGGTGAACTTTTTTACAGACATGTTAACCGCTTCCCGACCGCCCACTGCATATATACGTCAGCAGAATGGCACGGGCAGGCAAAAGCACGTACCTGTACGTCCCCTTTAATTTGCCTGCCCGTGGGTCGCGCGCGCGTGACCACGGCCGCGGGACCAGCGGACCCGATCGCCGCTGGTGTCCCGCGATCAGGTCACGGAGCTGAAGAACGGGGAGAGGTATATGTAAACATACTTCTCCCCGCGCTTCCTACTCTGCCTGTCATTGATTGGCTGTTCCCGGTCATCGGGAAAGCCGATCAATGATGTCAGACGTCAGCCCCGCCCCCTAATGTAAAAAAACACACACACGTCAGAGCCCATAACCCCTCCCCTCCCCCTAGTGGTTAACTCTTTCACTACAACTGTCATTTATACAGGAATCAATACATTTAAATAGCATTGATTGCTGTATAAATGACAATGGTCCCAAAAATGTGTCAAAAATGTCCGATGTGTCCGCCATAATGTCGCAGTCACAATAAAAATCGCTGATCGCCGCCATTACTAGTAAAAAAAAAATATTAATAAAAATGCTATAAAACTATCCCCTATTTTGTAAACGCTATAACTTTTGCGCAAACCAATCAATAATCGCTAATTGTGATTTTTTTTACCAAAAATATGTAGAAGAATACGTATCGGCCAAAACTGAGAAAAAAAATGTTTTTTTAGATATTTTTTGGGGATATTTCTTATAGCAAAAGGCAAAAAATGTTGCATTTTTTCAAAATTGTCGCTCTATTTTTGTTTATAGCGCAAAAAATAAAAACCGCAGGGGCGATAAAATACCACCAAAAGAAAGCTCTATTTGTGGGAAAAAAAGGACGCCAATTTTGATTGGGAGCAACGTCGCACGACCGCGCAATTGTCAGTTAAATCGACGCAGTGCCGAATTGCAAAAAGGGGCCTGGTCCTTTGGCTGCCAATCGGTCCGGGGCTGAAGTGGTTAAAAAACTGTGTTGGGATGCTGATCTATCATTTTCTAATAAGCATTTTCATTCAGTGATAAAGTGCTGTCATATATTGGTACTAACCTCTCTGTGTCATAGCTTTAAAGGGTATTTGAGGCCAAAACATCCAGTAGTGAAAGGAAAAAACCTATATCAGATTTTTACAGCTCCCTGTGTCCCCTCTACGGAGATTCCCTTTCTCTACTTGTTCTGGTGACCACTGTCACTGGGACTAAAGTGATGAGAAATTTCAGTTGTCATCAGCACTTAGGAACAGAGGAAAGTCTTCCGGTGAGGATACCTTTTCTGGCTCACCTGGGAGAGTTCTTCTGTCTTCCTGTTGTCTTCGCAGGACAGGGAGTGAAGGGAAATCTCCACAATGGGACACAGGTGGCAATAAACTGTACACAATCTAAGAAGAGTGGCAAAGAAATGTCCAAGAGTCTAAAATCATTTAATAATAAAATTGGTTCACAGAAGAAACACACAAAACAGCCGCCATGTTTTAAGGGCCACACTAAAACCCCCTTCTTCAGGGTGGGTTATGAAGTCTATGAATATAGAATATATTATGAAGAATAAGTATATAAGTGCAAAGTATAGAATGCAAATGACCACATCCAAGGATAAAAATCATATTACATAAAATATACTTAAAACCGTGTGATGAATTGGAACTTTTCCTAAAAAAACAGGAGAAACCTAAAACATATTGTGAAATGTAAAAACCCATAAGATATAGTGCAGAATAAGTAGATACAATTCTTAGAATCTCTGTCATTTCACCAAAAAAATCTGAAAAATTACAGTGAATTCATAATATGGAAATGAACTGCCAAACATAAAAAAAACAACAACCAGTGGCAATGAATTTTGAGTAATAAATAAAAAATAAACATAAGGATACTCCTAATAACTAAACATAAAAGTTTAACATTTTTAACAGACTTTTTAATCGCTATCAGTATGTCATTTTCATTATAATCATGATTTCCCCCTATTTGGTCCACAGTTTTGTCCTCCGCTTGTCATGGCCATTGGCATTTCTGTACACATTTTTCCGAGACATTGTTGTTACCTTTTTTAAATATATTATTTAATGTCTTACTTTTTATTTCACATTTACATCTTATTTCAATTTACACAAGTGTCTTTAGGACTAATTGTTTCCTCTTGTCAACAGTTAAATGTGGTGGCTGCATTTGTTTTCTTTTTTAAGGCTTTCTCTCCTTTAGCTTTACTTATTGATCCAGCCAGTAAGTATGTTCATTTTTTACTTCCTTTAACAGACCAAGCTGTCCAGTAAAAGTGACAGAGATTTGAGATAAACTATTTACCACTGACACTGCTCACAATGGTCAGCTTTTATTAACTTATATAAAACCTTTGTCCCAAAAGGAAAAACATTGTTGCTGTAACTGCTTATAAAGTGTTGCTAGAGTTCAACTTTAATTTGTTCGTCAAGTCCATCTAAATCTTCTAGTCTAAACTGGCCATACATGGATCTAAATTCAGCAGGTTCAGCAGGGACGAGCCAAATTTCAATTCATGTATAGGCACCCTGGTTGTACAGAAGTCGATCTACTGAGTTTTTCCCAAATGATCAGTGCCACCGGCTATAGCTAACAGCACAGATCCTTGTATTTTGATGGTGGAGAAGGCTTCCCACCATCAGAACAAGATAGCACAGTGGAAGGATTCCCTCATCCACATCCAATGTGTGAATGGGGAAATTTTATATTCTTTTTTTTATTCAACCTACTGGTTGAACAAAAAAAATTATGAATGCATGGGCTAGCACTACCTTCTCCCCGGACTGACAATGCTGCTGTTCAAGGGTGGCTTTGTTGCTCCTCCATAAAGTTTAGTCATCAACACAGGAGGGAGTGTTGTATTGTCTGGATTACCAGGAAAAAATAAGGGAAAAAAGGCTAAAAAGCTAAATGAATGCAGCTACCATATTTATTGTTTGTTAAACAGCAATATACTAAATTTTCGTTTTTGAGTTTAGATACGCTTTAATGTTTATTTATTATTATTATCTGTTACATGATGTTTTTTTGCCCCATGTACTTTACCTTTTCACAAACAGCTCAATTGTACAATTAATTAGTTATTAGTCCCTTGTTTCTACATTTCTTCTATTTACCTCTAATCTTATATTATCACCACACAGTTGTTTTCCCTGCTATATCTAAATTTTAATTACATTTTGACTTGTTTCTGACACTCTGCAAGTAAACCTTACTATAACAGTTTCCAGCATCTCTTTACATGATATATAGAATTATTACATCGTGATGTTTCCAATATACAGGGGGTTGTAGATAAAGGAAAGCCGGCAGCTCGATCTTTTGCAAGGAATACATTTATTAATCCAGATGTGGTACAAAATAATATAATGCTTACGTGTTTCGGCACGTAGCCTTAGTCATAGCCTTAATGCAGTGGGGCTGATTTACTAAATCTGGAGAGGGGAAAATCTGGCGCAGATGTGCATGGTAGCCAATCAGCTTCTAACCTCAGATTGTTCAATTAAGCTTAAAGCGGTTGTATACCCGCTGAAACTTTTTTTTTTAAATACACCTGTAAGTGAAAAGGCATAATGAGCTAGTTTGCACCGCATACTAGCTCATTATGAAATACTTACCTTAGAACGAGGCGTCGGTAACTCACCTGGTCCACGCCGAGGTAGCTGACATGTTGCCTCGGCGTTTGTTATGGGTATCGCGACTCCAGCGCTATGAGTGGCTGGAGCCGCGATGTCTTCACTCCCGCGCATGCGCACGGGAGACTTCTTCCCGGCAAGGTTCGGATTCTGCTGGCCTTTCAGCTGAGAATCCCCTGTGCAGTCAGCGGCGCATTGCACAGGGAATATCTCCTAAACCGTACAGGTTTAGGAGATATTTTTTTATACCTACAGGTAAGCCTCATTATAGGCTTACCTGTAGGTAAAATTCATTTTTTTGACTATACAACCACTTTAACAATAAAACCTGGAAGCTGATTGATTTCTATGCAGAGCTGCACCAGATTTTGCACTCTCAAGTTTTAGTAAATCAATCCCAGTATGGGTTATTCATTGTTGCAATATTATGATGGGTTTATTTATCTATGGGACAAAAAGTGTTATTACAGTAGCAAAATTTGTTTTTCTTTTAAACATTTCAAACTTTCATGCTTAGTTATTATGAATACCTTTTGTACGTAATTTTTTTCTTACTGTTTATTTTGACTGGTTGGTTTTCTTACTTGGCAGTTCACATCCATGCTGTGAACAGAGGAAAATTGTTCTGTTGTTAGTCAAAACTTTTTGTGAAATCATGGTGATTCTGAGAATTTTATCAAATTATTGTGCACTGTATCTTATGGGTTTTTACATTTCTCAATACTTTTTGGGTTTATCCTGTTTATTGCGAATAGTTCTGATTAATCACATGGTTTTAAGTATATACTGTATAAAGTGATTTTTAGCCTTGCATGTGGTAATTATCATTCTATACTTTGTACTTACATACTTATCGTTCATAAATATTTTCATATTTTTTTCTAGCCCTGAAGAAGAGGGATTTTGTGTGACCCTAATCCCATTCCCGTCCCCCACCCCAGTATACTTTAACTTTCAAAGGGACTCTGTTCCATAAGGAAAAATGAAGGGCTACTGTTATATTTAATTATCTTATAGTTACCGTAGTTCTCATTCTTTTTATGTCCACTGTTTCATTGGTGGTATTCTCAGAACCTGTGAGGATCCTGTTAGGAATCGGTTGTACTTCAATCTATACATTTTCTAAAACAAAATTTATATATTTTTCTCTGATTATTAGACCTAGGTAAACTCTTTCCACTCTTTCCATATCTTGATTCAGCTGGACAGCTTAGTCACAAGGAAGGGTTGTAATTGCATGCTTTTAGGCATTATTACTGTATGTTTACCAGGTATAACATTACATTCCACCCATGATTTTACCCAGAAGCACATGTTAAATTCTTTGTCTGCCTTGCTGTGTCAGTAGCTGTCAAACACTGTCTGTCTGCTAATAGGTGTATGTCAGCCTATCTACATTTTAAAATATAGTAGGGGTAGTATAAGAAAAATAGCCCCTAACCATGAAATTATATAAAATATCATTATGTATCTTTGTCATCTTTGATTAAAGTGGTTCTAAAGGCAGAAGTTTTTTTTACCTTAATACATTCTCTGCATTAAGGTAAAAAAAAAACTTCTGTATGCAGGCCCCTTATATTTACCCAAGCCAGATCTCGATCCATTGCTGTGCCTGAGAGCTGTGGCTCCCTCCCTTCACTGGACAGAAAACCATTGGCTCCTGCTGCTATCAGTCACAGCCAGTGAGCAGACAGCAGGGGGGCAGGGCTGAGACGTGCTTTGTGTGTCACTAGACACACAGAGCGCAGCTCTAAATCGCACCCGTGCGAGTGCCCCATTGCAAGCGGCTTGCTTTGGAGTTAACTCGCAAGTGGGGAGGAGCGCCGATTGGGGACATGGGAAGAGGAGGATAGGGGCTGCTTTGTGAAGGGTCATTGCACAGAGCATGTAAGTGAAGTATGCTTGTTATTTAAAAAAAAAAGGTTTAAAATTACTTTAAAGAGTGGCAAAGTTTAAATAGACTTCTTTAAAATTGTTACATGTTCTTGGTAAAGAAAATATTACCCTATAAAAACTGTGTATAAAATAGAGGATGTATAAAATGTGGAGGCCTGCTAAAATAACAGAATAATAAGTGTTAACAATAATTAATTGTGTGGTACCTTCACAAAACAAACTTGAGCATCAATGGTTGGAGCATTTCCCAGTTCTTATTTGGTTTTCAGAGACTGTTTCTGTTATGAGCTAGATTTCTTTAACTGACTGTGATTTCGAGAAAGTCTCTAATGTGTACATTTTATCTACATTACATAAAATGAATCTCAGTTCTGCATACACTTTATATACAATGTTTGATATACGCTGAACAGTTATACATACTGCATTTGTGCAATGCCATTGCTGGTCACTTATAGTTGATGCTTTTTACAATGTGTGTTTTACGCTCAATGTTGCATCTCCAGTGACCTAAAGCTTATTTGAGTTAAATGAATTAAAAAAGTACCCAGCCCAATACCTAGTTCTTCCCCTAGGTGAGCTAAAACATGTCACGTGTATGTAAAGTATAACTCACCATTTATTGTCTTTGTAATTATAAACGTAGCTGATACATCACATTTTCTGTAGCATTTTGCCACATCAAATACATCAACATTTGTTCAGAGAGTGAGCAAGAGCCAATTATCATGTTTCATTGGCTGAGCTCCTAGTAAAATGAATGACAAGTGAGGAAATTGAGAGTAAACTTGATACTAATAACTAAATCTCAAGGATTTAGCATTTCATTAACTTAATAGAATTCATCCAGCACACAAATAAGTCACTTTGTACGAGTGGTTCATGCTTAGCCTGGTCCTTGAGGATCCTTCTGTTCTCAGATACTTTTCAACTGTAGCTGTTACTGTCATTGTTGCCAGAACTTCCTCAACATAAAAACAATTTAGCTAATCCTAGAGGTTTGGATCAAGGTGCAAAGTAACAGTCGTCTTAGATTTTTATTCGTCTGTTATTTTATAATAAAAAATATGTTTAAAAAAACAAAAAACACGAATACAATTTTGTAAGTCATAGCTAAATTAAAGTAAGTTAATAGTGCCCTTCACATCATTCTGATTTGTGTTTTGGTTTGACATTCCACTTTTTTATCCATTGGCAACAATCACTAGAGTAACTCATCTATACTCCTGTATCCTATCTTGCTTCCTGCCAGTTCCCCATGCTCAGTGTTTATTTGGGTATTTTGTGAACTGCTTGATTATACCTTGAACTGCCCTTCCCCTATTGCTCTAAGCAATGTGATGGGGAATGATCAACTAACCTAGGTAATATAATCAAGCACAAAAACCCTGGTCACCTAGGTACTGAAACATGCCCAAGTGAAAGTTAAATGCTATAGATCAGGGGTCTCAAACTGGCGGCCCTCCAGCTGTGGCAAAACTACAAGTCCCATCATGCCTGTGGGAGTCATGCTTGTAACTGTCAGCCTTGCAATGTCTCATGGGACTTGTAGTTTTGCAGCAGCTGGAGGGCTGCCTGTTTGAGACCCCTACTATAGATGAAGTAGCTGCAACAGTAGCCTTATGCGGCGTACACACGGTCAGAATTTCCGATGGAAACAGTCCGATGGGAGCTTTTCATCGGATTTTCCGACCATGTGTATGCCCAACGGTCTTTTTCTGTCGGAATTTCCGACGGACTTTGAATTGAGAACCTGTTCTCAATTTTCCCGACGAATTTTCCGATCGCGTGCATGCAATTCCGACACGCAAAATTCCGGCGCATGCTCGGAAACAATTCGACGCATGCTCGGAAGCATTAAACTTCCCTTTTAAAGTGCTGTTGAACGTGTTTTATGCCGCTGTGTTATTGACCGTCGGAATTTGGTGTGATCGTGTGTAGGCAACACTGCTTGAGCGGAATTCCGTCGGAAAAACCGTCAGAGTTTTTTTCGACGAGAATTCCAATCGTGTGTACGTGGCATTAGTGTCTGAATTGATGAAAAGTGTATAATTTTTTTAAATGGGCAGAAATTTTTGATGAAATAAACAAATAGACAACGTTAGCTTAGTGGATAAAGTGAAGCTGTGTTCAGTTCAATCATCAGTTAATTCTGTTACTCATGATTGGGTATTCAACATGAACAAGTTTCCGTAAGCTAAGAGGACATTCTATATTTCTTTAAAGGATAGGTCCACCCTAACACTAAAATCCCTGCATCTACAGACATTCACGATCTAACACTAACCTATCTAGCCATGTAAAGAAGAAATCAGTATACATACTTTTTTTTAAGCCAATCCGGTCTGGTCTCCAGCGGTGAAAGCTCTGCAGAGGACACAGCTGACAACAGCTGTGAAATGATTAGGCAGTGACGTCACCCATAGACTTACTATGGGGCTTCTGTTGTTGGCTGTGTCCTCTGCACCCACCTCCACAGAGAAGCCACAGAAGACAGTTCAGTGTGGAATCAGGTTGCATCGGCTTCAAAAAAAGGTATGTATATGGATTTCTTCTTTACAGGGCTAGATAGATTAGTGTTAGGTTGTGGATGTCTGTAGATGTAAAGATTTTAGCGTTAGGGTACACTTATCCTTTAATAAATCAACCCCAAATGTGTCACAAAAATGTAGTGCATTATGACTTGAAAAAGGTTAGGACCCATTCCTTGAAGGAATCCATAAAAATCAGTGCATCCAGTACAGATACAGTAGATACCAGTGAGTACAAAACTGTTGACCAGGAAGATAAATCATACTAGTTACACTGGGAAGAGTATAAGAAAAAATACAAATAGGATTTCTAAGAATAAAAAAATACATTCTTCTAAGAGCTCTTGAGTTCCACAACCCAGACAGACTGAATTCTTGCCATGTGAGTTTGCTGTAATTCCTGTTTAAATGACAGGAAATTCCATCTATTCTTTTTATTTGTCAGCAAAATTTAAGAATCTGAACACTTTGTAATGTTTCATTATAATCTAGATAAGCATTACAGAAAAACAACTGCTGGTATGTGGAGAGAAATATGCCAGTAATAGCTGATATTTTTCTTAAAGTTAATTTCTTTTAACGTAAACATTCATTTGATCATTTAATAAAATAATTGATTTGTGCTTTGCTGTCCTCTAAACCTTGAAATACAAAGTTACACTCCATAAAATAACACTGGTGCTCACAATCACAAAAGCTATGCCAAAGGACCAATTTGACTTTTAAATTAATGATTTTAAAATTTCATTATAGCTTTCTACCATAGCAGAGCTCAGATTTTCAATAATAGGACCTCAAGAAGCTAAGTGGTATCATTTGTGACCAGCAAAAGACACAACTCACAAAACTGAGCTAAATCATGATCACTACCACTATCTATGGGTATTCTTTGAGAAATATAATCTCCCCAGAATTTGATTCTTAACCACTTGCCGACCAGCCGTCATTATACTGCGGCAGGTTGGCACGATCCTGTGAGCCGCCATAGCTGTACGTCGGCTCTTTTAAGCGGGATAGCAGGCACGTGCATGCAACCGCTGCACTGCGGGGGTGCCAATGCTCGTGAATGGTGGTCGTGATGACTTCCGGCCACAAGCAACCGCGGGCACAAGAGGCAGAACAGGGATGTGTGTGTAAACACACAAATCCCTGTTCTGTTCTGAGAGGAGATGCAGATGGTGAGTTAGCTAGGTACCACGATCTATCATCTCCTATAGTCAGCCCCCTCCCCCTACAGTTAGAACACACAATCAGGGAACACAGTCAACCCCTTGATTGCCCCTACTGTTAACCCCTTTCCTGCCAGTGACATTTATACAGTAATCAGTGAATTTTTATAGCACTGATCGCTGTATAATTTTCAATAGTCCCAAAAATGTGTCAAAAGTGTCCGACGTGTCCGCCATAATGTCGCAGTCATGATAAAAATCCGCCATTACACGTAAAAAAAATAATAATAATAAAAATGCCATAAATCTATCCTCTATTTTGTAGACACTATAACTTTTGCGCAAACCAATCAATATACGCGTATTGCAATTTTTAGTAACAAAAATATGTAGAAGAATACATATTGGCCTAAACTGAGAAAAAAATGAGCTTTTTTTTTAAAAAAATTGGGGATATTTATTATAGAAAATAATACAAATTATTGTGTTTTTTTCAAAATTTTCGCTTTTTTTGTCTATAGCGCAAAAAATAAAAACCGCAGAGATGATCAAATACCACCAAAAGAAAGCTCTATTTGTGGGAAAAAAGGACATCAATTTTGTTTGAGTACAGTGTCGCATGACTGCGCAATTGTCAGTTAAAGCGACTCAGTGCCGTATCACAAAAAGTGCTGTGGTCATTGAGCAGCCAAATCTTCCGGGGCTGAAGTGTAAGCCGCACGTGTTACATTTCAGGTCAATGTCATAGTGGTGTATTGTGCTTATATTCCTGATCATCTTCATTCTGACTTGCCCCCATTAAATGTACAGTAAAGCCTTTGGCGATCCATAACTTTGTAGGCTTTAGCTAGACATAGTGGAGTTGATTTACTAAAACACTAAAGACTATTCACTTAGCAACATAAATGTTCACTTTGCAAAGTGAATGTTAGTAATAAGGCGAATCTGTATTTAATTTAAATGCCCAACTGCATACTTAATTACCCTTACAAATGCACTGTCAGCATACCATAAAAGAGAACTAAAGGCTCTTTATCTCTTTATCTGCCCAGACAATGTCAGTTAATAGTCCTAAGCTTAGTCAGAAAACAGGTCAGCCTCTCTGAGCTTTACAGCCTGACTGACCTCTCAGAGGGAGCGAATACAAGTGAATCACAGCACACATCTTTGAAAGATTATCTCCCTGTTATATTAAATGAAAGTAGTTATAAAGCCTTAGATATGCCCAGTGAAGCGACTAGTCTCCGGTGATACACAGAGATGAAACAAATCCTCCTACACAAATTGTACCTGATTATCTGCAGCCCTCTCTTCTCTACAGCCTTCTGAAACACACCAATCAAAGTCTTTTTCTCAGCTCAAGCAGGCAGGGGGTGGGGACCTGACATCACATACTGAACAACATAGAGAGGAGGGCTGAGTATAATCTGAGACCTGAGGGAAGGAATGAACAAACCCCCTTTATACAATTTCATAAGAAAATCTGCACGGCAGAAGCTGCCAGTCACCTTCTGTGTGCTCTCGGGGGCAAGGTTTCCTGAGTTTCTATGGTATAGGCATGACCTGTCAGAAGTGAGTCATGCAAATAGCAGAGGAATGACAGGGGAGACAGAAATCACAGTCAATGCTTTGGATTGAGGTAAGTACACACTATAGAGGGATATGCTCTTTTCATTTTTTCATTTCAGAGGTTTACAACTATTTTAATTATAGTATTCCTAATATGAATCCCTTTTTTCAGTTCTCATTCTTTATTGACATTGTTCCACCTTTACACGTAGTCCACACTGTCCAGCAAAACAAAGTCACAGGAGTTTGGAGAAGCTAAAACATTGGTAGGGGGGTCACCTTTTTTATACACAATGCACACCCCATTGCATTATGAGGGCATGTGAAATTAAAAGGGATCTCATGTACAATATACTATTTGTTACAAGTTTTAACCACAAACAGTAATCAGATTATATTTTGTGATAATAGTCCTTTGAGAGTGAAAATTTGAATTCTTATAAATTGACATTCCTGATTGGGTCTCTTAAAAATGAATCTCCAGTCGGATCTAGCAATACACCTTATTCAAAGAATCCCCAAACTTTAGCTGGATCTGTTAGAATCTTTTTTTTTTAAACGGTGAATCTTTTCTTGAATATATTTTCTTAAAAGGTTTGCTCCACAGGACGGATTTGCTGCAGTTTCCAGTTAATATGACCATTCGTAGTTGCACCCTCTCCTAGAGATGGTTGACCGGTGCTGTCACCGCCTCTTTGTAGTATATGCAGGTTCTGATGTACCTATTCTGCATACAATAGGAGGTTTGGTATCACGCCCCAGTCTTTTCCACCTACCGTATTTCTGCTTTGAGAGTTTGATGGGCATCTTCTGCATGTTTTACTACAGTCCCAAAATATCATGGGACATGTAGTTCTGGAAGGTGTACCTAACTGCCCTGGGATGTGACATCAGGCACCTTATAGATCCCTAGTTGCAGTCCTAGGAGAGAAACAATGACATTACAGCCACTCTGAATTATACTTATAACAATAACTATAAAAAATAAAAATAACTATAATAAAAAATCACTATATTCCTATTTATTTAATATTAGGAATATGTACTTTCAGCAAATATAGGCCCTCTAAACTATGTACTGTAGCATAATTAAAATCACATACAACAAATCTTCATAGGAGGTCAAGAGGGAGATCGGTATCCACTCTGAACCTAAACCTCTACAGATCATTGGGTGAAAAGCTCTGATATCTATTTATGGTCTAGAGCCCTACGGACGACATGAGTAAAGATGACATATAGGAACAACACAAAACTCACCAACATGAAATAGACCTGAAAGTGTGCCTTGGTCTACCGTATGGTACACCAAAATAAGGGGGCATACCCTAGATAAAGAATGATAAGAAGTAGTTATGGAATAATGTGGAATGAGTATTCAGTCTGAGGTAAGAATACTTGGAAGAGGCTTTTAAAAGGGGAGGGTGGGTGGGTATCACGCACAGGAAACCGACAAAGACCGGCGGCCTTTGGGCTGCTTAAATACCCTCCGGGCTCCTCCCATAACTTCAGGCCGGTACCCGGCCTTCCAATTTATGGTCTAGAGCCCTACGGACGACATGAGTAAAGATGACATATAGGAACAACACAAAACTCACCAACATGAAATAGACCTGAAAGTGTGCCTTGGTCTACCGTATGGTACACCAAAATAAGGGGGCAAAAACCTTCAGGTAGGGGATAATTATTTATTAAAGGTAATGTCACTGATTAAGACGAGCAAAGGCCTGAGCCATCTCTAACTGTGGGTTAGGAATGTAGCGAGAGAAGCAGGCCGATTTCCGCCGACCCAGTTCCTTGATCACATGGTCCGGAACCCCCTGTCTTGAGGCCGTCGTGGCCGCCCCAATCCGGAATGAATGCCCGGAGTACTGGCTGGGGTCCAACTGAAGATTGCCGAGAAGGACCCGGACATGTTCCACGAACTGCGACGAGTTGAGGGGTTATACCGGAAAGGGTAGAAGCGGACTGGACCCTGGGCGGTCGGATAGCAGTGCCGTCAAGCGGTTTAACACGGCAACTGGGCACCAGTTGTTGTGAGTCCTGTACAGGTGAACATCTACTCCGGAACCTCGCTGCTGAGTTTTGGATGTCGCCAAGTGAAGGACGTAGTGATCCTGGTGGCGGCAGAGACTACTTCTATGCAAGGCTGGACCGGCTGGGTGGCTGCGAGTGAACTCGCTGACCGTAGAAACCCATAAAACGCCATGTGTATCGCAGCCTGCAGGACGGTGCTGAGGAGGAGACCGAAAGGGGACCTATCCAGGATGTCAGACATTCCCTTGAAGATCTCCCCCGTGGTAGGCAGCCGCTTCGGGCTGACTGGCGGCTGGTGTTTCTGCACTCCCCGTAGTAGAGCCCTCACTGCGTGGCAGGAGAACACCGAAGGCCTCGCGGGGTCTTGAAGCGACAAGTAGTGCGGCACCCAGGCCACGTACTGGCGTATCGTGCTGTGTGACAGTGCTAGGTGAGAATGACAATAAGCGCTGAGTTAAACTTCCCTGGAATGAATGAGCAGTAAACATTGAACTGATGCTGTAGGGACAGCTGGACCAGTCTGCGGAGGAAGGACATGACGGGCCTGGATTTAGGCCTGCCCTTGCTGATGATCTTGGCTGTGGCTTGATTGTCTGTCGTGAAAGCCACAGTCTGTCCAGACCAATGGTGACCCCATAGGTGAGCGGCTGCTACGATGGGGAAGAGCTCAAAGAGGGCTGACGTGGTAGTGAAGCCTGGTGTGGCTAGTAATTGAGGAGGCCAAGGGGCGGCGAACCACAAATGGCCAAAAATGTCGGCGCATCCTGTGGATGTCGCCGCATCGGTCACCACCTGAGGTGACTGCGTGGACACGACTGGGATGAACAGGGACACACCGTTCCAATTACCAAGAAAGTGTTCCCCCATGGCCAGATCTGCCCTGGCTGCCCAAGGGCTACTCTTAGACCCGAAGGTCAAATTGGTCGCGAAACAATATCGCTCCCTCCACTTGATGAGGGGACGAGCGAGTTGAGACTGGGAGCGACGGAAGAATGAGGCGCTGACAGATCATACACCAGACGTTTTTATTTGAAAAAATATTCCCTGTACAAGCCCGATAGGGCTAACCCTCCAGATGTTAAAGGGAGACTGACTGAACGGGCCTATCAAGAAGTCCTGATCCAACTCCGTCTGCAGAAGGACGTCAATCGCTGGCACATCTGTTGCTGCTGAGCGTAGGTTCGGACATTCGTGGGTGGAGTGGGGCAGGGTGATGAGCCCGGTATGAAACCCATCGGTGAAACCCCGGATGAGGTAGCTGGCGAGTGACGGAGTGGGGTGTGAGGTCAAGTAAACACCGAGCCAAAGGGCATTGACCCGGCTTAGTCGTGGTTCTACCGTTTGACCTCACATAGAATCCTGGGGTGCGCCCTCTGGCATAGGGTGCAAACGTGCAAGAGCCGGCACTGGCTGAAGTTGCAGGAGCCGTAATTGAAATTGTTGCAAATGGCGGCTCCCCCAACCAACCGCACCGGACGTCCCAACTTGTCCACCTTTTGCCCTTGCGCCGGGGCCTGCTGAGCCTGGCTCGTGCTGGTAGAGGCCGTGCTAGCTATCGGATGGACAGAGGCTATGTTGGCACACCAGACCGTGGTGTGGGCCGCTGACTGACAGACAGCACATAGCGGGGAGCGAAGACCCGCGAAGTGGCGGCAGAACAACTCCGTGTCCACTACGCTCCAGTCCGTTGTCAAATGAAACTGTGAGAATCTGGCTGCGGCTTTGGCCGAGAAGGACCGATGATAGTCGTAGAACGCTGAGCCACCGTATTTGTGGCCCAGGTCTACGATCAAATGGAGGTAGAGGTCCAGTTCCTCCCGTCTGCCGGGGGAGGCTGAGCACAGCACGTCCCTAAACATGCCGAAAGCGAGCGTGAACTCGGGCACCGTGAGCTTTCTGTTGAGCCTCGGATCCTTCGCTTTCAAAACCACCGAGACGTCCCCCCAGGTGTAGGCCTTGTTCTCGGCCAAGTCATGGACCGAGATCATGAGAGAGGCCAGGTTAACGTCTCTGCCCTCTAAAATGTCCTTCCTTACGCTGGGTGGCACCAGGTGGGAAGGGTGAACGGTAGTCGTGGCAAGCTCACAACCTGCGACCGGTGCACTGATGGCTGGGACCACCGCAGGGTCCGGAACCGTGGCAGCCGGGCTAGTCTCTAGACGAGACACCCTGTCCTGGACCTCAACGATTGAGGAAGACAGGGAGGACACGAGGGTGTGTAGCTGAGCGACGGCGGCTGAAATCGATTCCAGAGACGCCTGCTGGCTGCTGGGGCTTGCTGCGGCCGGTGGTGGGAAGAGGAGCCTGAATAGCTCCGCCTTCCTGGCCGCGGCCGAGAAGGGTATCCCTCTGCGTCTCAGCTCGGCGGACAGCCTGGGAATTGTCCATCCCCTAAGGGACTGGACACTGCCAGCCTCGGAGGCTGATGCCGGAGATAGCGGGGTGGTGAGGTCATCGCTGCCGACTGATGACATGGCGGCTGCCAAGACCCGTTACTCAGTAGACTGGTCACGTGTCTGCAGGCTGGGCCTATAAAGAGGTGACAAGCAATGAGTTTGAATGTGTCACCTATGATCTACGTACCTGCCATGAGAAAGCAGGAGCCCCTCGTGCCCCTGCGTTTTTTTTTTTTTTTTTTTTTTTTTTACCTGCTGGAACCCTGATCAAGCTGGTGCAGGTGGACCTACTGAATCCGACTGACCTGAGAGAGTGTGAGAGAAAGTACCTATTTAAGAGCCTAACTGCTGCCGTCCAGAGCGACGGAACCCAACGTAGATGATAACAACAGGCGATAGTGACTTAAGTCGACTGCCGAGACCGCTGTGGGATCAAATGACAGATGACAACACTAATGACTGACTTGACATGTTGCCTTAACTGAACGAACTTCCCGTGACAGGGCCCGGCCTGTTCGTACCGTATGGGGGTGCCTGTGAGCCGGACTCTGGAGCACGTACAGGAATGAGGCAACCGTGAAACGAGGCTAACTGCCTGGGTATTGCTGAGGCCGAACTGTGACATCCAGCTGCCACCGGGTCCGACTCCAAGCTCCCTTTTTTTTTTTTTTTTTTTTTTGTAGAAATGCGGCCGGCCTAGGGCACGCCGGCGCGAATTCGTACAGGCAGGTGACCAATTAACGCCGGGGCGTGGTAAGGTGACACAGAAATGATATAACATGACAAGGACAAGAGTCAAAGTCTCTTTTTTTTTTTTTTTTTTTTTGCGACTCCGCCCCTGGCGCATGTATTGAAATGAGGCCGGGCCTAGGGCACGCCGACACGAATTAGTGCGAGGTAGTGACTGCATTCATGCCGGGCGTGGTAAGGTGACAGAAATGCGATACCATGACAGGGGCAAGAATCAGGAATGTACGCAAACCAGTGATGCGATTCCGCCCTTGGCGCATGTATTGAAATGAGGCCGGGCCTAGGGCACGCCGACACGAATTAGTGCGAGGTAGTGACTGCATTCATGCCGGGCGTGGTAAGGTGACAGAAATGAGATACCATGACAGGGGCAAGAATCAGGAATGTACGCAAACCAGTGATGCGATTCCGCCCTTGGCGCATGTATTGAAATGAGGCCGGGCCTAGGGCACGCCGACACGAATTAGTGCGAGGTAGTGACTGCATTCATGCCGGGCGTGGTAAGGTGACAGAAATGATATACCATGACAGGGGCAAGAATCAGGAATGTACGCAACCAGTGATGCGATTCCGCCCTTGGCGCATGTATTGAAATGAGGCCGGCCTGGGGCACGCCGACACGAATTAGTGCGAGGTAGTGACTGCATTCATGCCGGGCGTGGTAAGGTGACAGAAATGATATACCATGACAGGGGCAAGAATCAGGAATGTACGCAACCAGTGATGCGATTCCGCCCTTGGCGCATGTATTGAAATGAGGCCGGCCTGGGGCACGCCGACACGAATTAGTGCGAGGTAGTGACTGCATTCATGCCGGGCGTGGTAAGGTGACAGAAATGATATACCATGACAGGGGCAAGAATCAGGAATGTACGCAACCAGTGATGTGATTCCGCCCTTGGCGCATGTATCGAAATGAGGCCGGGTAGTCGTGCATCTGGATCGCCCCGATCGGAGCATGTATGGATGCGACCGGACCAGGATCGAAGCGATGGCATGAACGCCCTGTTTAACTGATGCGAAATGATTTAGCATGACCGAATGGCCCGATACGTTAGCCATGTTTGAAATGATGAAATGATTGTCATGCTAACACGTGAAATGTTTCGACACGGTCGAAGTGATTCGTACAATTAGTATGCCAACAGTGCTTCGGAATGTGAATAGCGATTTGGTACGCTCGCTGGCGCCACTGATTCGAATAATGGCAGGACATGAACGATGCGTGTGAGTGCGAACGGCACCCGTGCGTGAGTCGTGTTTGAACGATTCGAAGACTGCGTAGCACGACCGCGTAAGGGAACCCTTGAGTGCCGGATGCGGCATCGGTCGGAGTGTTTCGTGGCGGGCGGCCCTGAATGTGCGTGCCGCTAGATGGCTCCCGATCGTGTACAACCAAAAACGTGCGAGTAAGTGTTTAGTTTTCGAGACAAGCAGCGCGTGGTTCGTGAGCTACGCAGACCACAGTTTAGTGACATGATAAGCAGTGCATGAGAACGTAAAACATGGGAGCCGAAGCCCTACCTGCGACAGCCGAACCAGACTCTTTGAACGAACTGCGACTCGGCGACACGAGTGCGACACGAAGGGACAACACGACTTACGAACACGGAACGCGGGACTGCAACAAGAGGAGACGGACAGACGAAAACGGAGCTCACGAACCGGCACCAACAGCGCTTGTCTCGAACGAGTCGGTCCTAGATGTCTGACGTATCAGATATCACGCACAGGAAACCGACAAAGACCGGCGGCCTTTGGGCTGCTTAAATACCCTCCGGGCTCCTCCCATAACTTCAGGCCGGTACCCGTCCATCCACCATCCTCAACAGTTCCTCAGACCAAATAAGCAAACTTGCTACATTCCTCTTCTTTATATCAGATGAGGCTGGGTCCACCATTTTATACAGTCAGGAAAATAAAACAAACAAGAGTGGGCTTCTCAGGCACAAAGATTAGAATCACTGTAAAAACAAAAATGGCTTTCCTTACTGGATCTGTCACCTGAAATGTTTATTTTAAAGGGGTCTAAGGTGACTTTTACTTCATAGCAGCCACCCTGGGGTTTTTCTTCTCACACTAACTTTGTTTTTTAGGAGTTGAGATTTTCCTTCTCACCTTATTATTCCCATACATTAACATTCTTTCTGAAAATTATAACCTCTGTGCATTGAACTCACTTTATTCTTGTCATGCTGCAGAAAAGATACACAATCCAACAGCACACACGAAATACATGCCACATGCATGAAAACACTCTAGATTGTCTGTAGCAAGACAGTTAATGTTAAGAGCATTTGATCATTGGTTTTCGGTGTTCATTTTGTTGACTATGCATACTGGAGCTCAAAAAAGCTGTTTCTGGACGCCAGATTGCTGGCAGAAAACGCTGGTTGAAAATCGTGATTTTATCAGCGTTTTGCATTGCCGTTAATTCACGTTCAGCGGCGCTAGCTTTTAGCAGCGTTTCTCTGCCTCTATTCAAAATCAATGGTTCCCTATGGGAGCCCATTGATTTGAATAGAAGTCGGACCAGAAGTCGGATCATCATGATAAGACTTGTGGTGTGACTTGTGTGCTGAGGATGAAGGGGAACGCCCCGCCAAAATGAAAAAAAAAATTGGCGTGGGGTTCCCCCCCTCGCCAATTTGAAGACTAAAGTTAAAATTGCATTTTAGTCAAAATTAACACTACCATAAGTAGGGGGCATCTACTGCTGAAACAAAAAAAAAAGACAAAAAAAAAAAAAAAAAAAACAAAAAAAAAAAATAAAAACAAAAAAAAAAAAAAAAAAAAAAAAAAAAAAAAAAAAAAAAAAAAAAAAAAAAAAAAAAAAAAAAAAAAAAAAAAAAAAAAAAAAAAAAAAAAAAAAAATAAAAAAAAAAAAAAAAAAAAAAAAAAAAAAAAAAAAAAAAAAAAAAAAAAAAAAAAAAAAAAAAAAAAAAAAAAAAAAAAACAAAAAAAAAAAAAAAAAAAAAAAAAAAAAAAAAAAAAAAAAAAAAACAAAAAAAAAAAAAAAAAAAAAAAAAAAAAAAAAAAAAAAAAAAAAAAAAAAAAAAAAAAAAAAAAAAAAAAAAAAAAAAAAAAAAAAAAAAAAAAGAAAACAACAAAAAAAAAAAAAAAAAAAAAAAAAAAAAAAAAAAAAAAACAAAAAAAAAAAAAGAAAAAAAAAAAAACAAAAAAAAAAAAAAAAAAAAAGAAAAAAAAAAAAAAAAAAAAAAAAAAAAAAAAAAAAAAAAAAAAAACAAAAAAAAAAAAAAAAAAAAAAAAAAAAAAAAAAAAAAACAAAAAAAAAAAAAAAAAAAAAAAAAAAAAAAAAAAAAAAAAAAAAAAAAAAAAACAAAAAAAAAAAAAAAAAAAAAAAAAAAAAAAAAAAAAAAAAAAAAAAAAAAAAAAAAAAAAAAAAAAAAAAAAAAAAAAAAAAAAAAAAAAAAAAAAAAAAAAAAAAAAAAAAAAAAAAAAAAAAAAAAGAAAAAAAAAAACAAAAAAAAAAAAAAAAAAAAAAAAAAAAAAAAAAAAAAAAAAAAAAAAAAAAAAAAAAAAAAAAAAAAACAAAAAAAAAAACAAAATAAAAAAAAAAAAAAAAAAAAAAAAAAAAAAAAAAAAAAAAAAAAAAAAAAAAAAAAAAAACAAAAAAAAAAAAAAAAAAAAAAAAAAAAAAAAAAAAAAAAAAAAAAAAAAAAAAAAAAAAAAAAAAAAAAAAAAAAAAAAAAAAAAAAAAAAAAAAAAAAAAAAAAAACAAAAAAAAAAAGGAAAAAGGCTTTTCTAATATTTAATGTTGGTACTATATTCAGGTAATATATGCAATAGCATTACAGCCAATAGAGCTTATAGTTTTTTGGGGTTTTTTATATTTTGAAGTTGCACTTCTGTTTGACAAAAAGCAATATTTTTATTTGTTTATGAAACTTGGTTTTATTTATAAAGTCATTATATATCACAAAGGCCAAATCTGTGTCTGTAGTGCATGTTTAAACCTTAAAGATGAAGTAAAGTCTTCCTTTTTAATTATACCTACAAGCAAGCCTATAATAAGGCTTACCTGTAGTTACTGTAAATATCTCCTTAACGTGCACCGTTTAGGAGATATTTACTATATACGCCAACACCTACGGCATCTTCCGCGTGCGCTCTGAAGAAATGGCTGTCGTACTGTTTCTTTAGGACCCTGTGCCGTGACCGGTTACTCCTGTGCGTACCTGTGTAGGTTCACCTTACAGATTTTTCTGTAAAGGTGAACTTACACTTTAAACACCTTTTTAAGCTAAAGTTGAAGTAAAGGCAGATATAAAAGACACAACTAATGAGGCTCTAAATTATTACATTATTAAAGGTGTTTTTTTTTTTATGTAAGCTATGTATGTACGTACAAGAATTTGATTTGAGGCTATTGCTATCTACTGTGCATTAGAAATCAGACAAGAACTGAACTAATACAAGTAGCTAGTCAGCTGTGCTGGTAACAAGGAACATGTGGATAAGAGGAGAGAGCAGAGTGACAAAGAGGTCAGCTCTCTGTAAAGAGGGGAAGGGGGCAAAACCTGTAGGTGTTAACTGAAGCAGAAAAAAATCAGGTCTCATTCTTTTTATTCTTGTCTATTATCTAGAAAAGCCTTTCTTGTACATTCGTCCTCCAAAGAAACATGTGTATGAAGAAAAAGAAGGCGATGAACTAAAATTATTGGTTAAAGTCAAAGGTTTTCCACCTCCACAAAGCTACTGGTGAGTCATAACGTGTGGGACAGTGAGTAAAAAGTAGATTTGTCATATAGCCATGTATCTCTTCATATCTAAAATAACCTTTTAATTCGAAGAGGGTCATACTTTGGGAAATATTTTTTATAAGCGAGGAATGTAGCATATTGTCACAAGGGTTTTACCTGTGGTCATGTCAAATATAAAGAAACCCACCCAAACAATGGTTCATATGTGAAAGGTTCACAGTGTTTATAATCTCTGTAGGTAATTGTTTTGAGGCAAAGCTCTCATGTGTTCGTCTAAATCAGGGTTTCTCAACCAGGGTTCCATGGAACCGTAGGGTTCCTTCAGAAGTTGCTAGAGGTTCCTTGAGCAATGGTCAATTTCTGCCTCTCAGATAAGTTTCCACTGACACATTGATCTTTTTAGCTATCTGTAAGGAGATAATTCTTCCCAATGACCACAAGTGTAAGGAGCATTCTTCCCACTGACCATCACACTAATGTATCGTGAATTATAGATTTTTAATTTTTAGCAGGGGTTCCCCGAGACTAAACAATTATTTCAAGGGTTCCTCAGTGTTGAAAAGGTTGAGAAAGGCTGGTCTAAATACAAGATGGGGACTTTGGTTGGTGCCTAGACATGATTAGTAAAATGACCTTCAGATGTTGGAAAAAGTGAATTGTTCACAAATTTCTTGGCGAGCAAATTGAAGAATTACCTACTGTTGAGTAGGCATGAGCAAATGTGTCTAGGTTCGGTTTGTCGGGGTTTTGCCGTGCCTATTGTCAAGTCCGAAAATTGCGAACCTAAACACAAACCCCAATTAAGTCTATGAAAGGTGAGTCTTGAATATCAATACTATTATTTATCAATACAATATTGGTTGTGTTCATTGCAAACCAGACCTTTACCCAAACCCAAAGCTAATTTCTATTGTTGACCTGTAGATTGTTAGAGGTGCTGCGAGACTGTAGAAAAAAGTTTTAAAGGGAATGTATTGTATTGTTAATTGTTTTTACATATATTTACTGTCAGAGGCATAACTAGAACCTTCAGGGCCCCAGTGCAAGAAACTATAAAGAGCCTCCCCCGGTGCAAGAAACTATAAAGAGCCTCCTTTCTATCAGTCCAGGGGCCCTTCGTCTGATATCAGGGGCCCTTCCCACTTATCCCAGGCCCTCTACTCCCATTGTTGGTCCCTTCTGTTCTGCAGCATGCCCCCTTCCTGCCATTTTGTCCCCCCCCCCCCACAGTAGCAGAACACCAGGACTCGGACACAAATGGGACCTTTGTGACCCTGCTAGCTCCACCACTGTATATTGTTCATGTGAATATAATATATATTGTTTATAAAAAAAAGATCATCTTGCTATAAATAATTTTATCAGTGTGTGTTCTCTAAATCAACCTTGGTTCCCTGTAGTTTGTAGCAAAAGTACATCGGTACATGGAGAAGATTACATTGTGTCACTACATTTGCAGGTTCTACACAAAGGTTGTGCTTTACTGCTCCTTCTTAGATAGTTAGGCAGCCCATACATTAGTCATCTTTTTTTTTCATTCAACCAGGGGGTTTAACGGAAAAAAAAAAAAACGATTCTCCATCCACACACTCAAGGTGGATGAGGGAATACCTCCCACTAAATTATTGTATTCTGACAGCAGGGAGACTTCCCCACTGTCTGAATACAATAATCAGTGCTGCCGGCTATAGACAGCGGCACTGATCCTTCGGGGAAAAACTGAACCGGCTGGTTGTACAGAAGTAATTCGGTAGATCGACTTCTGTACAACCAGCCCATACATGGAACAAAATGTGGCCAGTGCCTGCTGAACCAGCCAAATTTAGACCTGAGTTGGCTAACCTATTGAAATCAATTTGGCTGATATTTTAAAAGTTGTTACGTATATTATACAGAGTCATTCTACTAGCTAATTTACATTGCTTCTAGTAACTAATCTATACATTTCTGCATTTATTGGAGTGTATGTAAACCTTTACATTGACCTTCTCTCATTTGCTCCCTTTTTTCTGGTTACATTTGCCATTGAAACATTTTGGTATATCTGTTTGGCAAGTGCAAAGAAAAAAATAACTGTTGATCGTGCGAGATACACTACATTGTCAAAAGTATTGGGGCGCCTGCCTTTACACGCACATGAACTTTAATGGCATCCCAGTCTTAATCTTTAGCATTCAATATTAAGTTGGCCCCCCTTTTGCAGCTATAAAAGCTTCAACTCTTCTGGGAAGGCTGTTCGCAAGGTTTAGGAGTGTCTATGGGAATGTTTGACATCCCCTTT
>CM053033.1:66887445-66929582 GCA_028564925.1 Lithobates sylvaticus | reverse complement strand
CCATTGTAAGAGACACGGAACATTATGAATCGCAAAAAAAAAAAATTTCGAATGTACGAATTTTTTCGTTCAATCCATTCGAAGCACATTAAGCAGCGCCATTGTAAGAGACACGGAAAATTCTGAATCGAAAAAAAATAAAAAAAGTTACGAATGCACGAATTTTTTCGTTCAATCCATTCGAAGCATGTTAAGCAGCGCCATTGTAAGAGACACGGAAAAATTACCAATTCAACAACAAAAAAAAAAGTTACGAATGTACGAATTTTTTCGTTCATTTTGATTTTCGTTGTTCCTGTTTTTGTTTTTCGGATTTTCTTCTTTCGTAGTTTTGTTGTTTCTGATTTGGTTATTTCGGATTTTCGTTGTTTTTCGTATTCGTTCGATTCGATAATTCGTTATTCGTTAAAATCTTTAGCGAATCATTCGTTCATTCATACAATAACGAATGAACGAATATAACGAATTTTAACGGAAAAAAGCGAAACGAATTGCACATGTCTGTTAGGAATGGAGGGAAAGATCCTCCAGGAACCTACAGTATAATGTCAGGATCTGGTTCACGCTCAGTCAGTTTGCAGAGAGTGGAACCAAGTATAACAGAAACAGTAAAGGTATACTCATCCTGGATCAGAAGCCTAGTGGACCATCAAGGGAGAGAAGTTGGTTCAATGAGCATCCTAATCTTGATGGATGCATGGCAGAGATTTACTTGGTTGAGGCAATCGCTAGTGGTGAATGGTTATTGCCCAGGGAGAAAGATGAAAAGAGATTGATTTACTAAGGAAGTTGCACTTTGCAAGGGAATTTGCCCCAGAGCTTAGTGAATATGGTGACGTTTCACTTTGCAACGAATACCCAATCACATGAAAAAAAAAACACCATATTTGCTTGCATAAGATTGAATGATTGCAGTCAGCTGAGGTTCACTTGATTCACTAAGCTGTGGGGCAAATTCCCTTAAAAAGTGCAATTTCCTTTGCAAAGTTTAAAAGTCTATTTGCCTTTAGTAAATCAACCCTCAAGTCTCAGAGTATGTGCAGGCCTTAGCGGGTGACGTCAGAATGCCCTAGCGGTAGCCAATTTTGTTCACTTGCAGAATTGTTCGAAAGGATTTCATGAGGATCATCACAAATGAAAAATTAGCATATAGTTGGCATAAATTAAAACAAGCAGGGTTCTGCATTCTGCCCTGCCTGCATTATCCTTTTTATTGTGTAGTAATATAAGTGGACTATAATATCAGTTGGAGGGCCCTCCAGGTTATGGGCAGTCAGGGCTTAATGGATATGATTCAACTCTAAGCTCTAATAAGGAGTTTAGGGGCTAACTCTTGAAATAGAGTGATAACATGGGCTGTACATCCCTTATCTTTTATTTACTGATCATTTATTCTGTGATGTGTCCATTTATTATAACACCAAAATGATATTCTGGTTCTGAGCATGGCAGTTTTATACAAATGAAATGAACATAGTTTAAATAAACAAACAAAATAAACACAAAGGCAAAAACAAATTGTACAAACAGTAATAAAAGTTTTTTTAAATGTGAAAATGCCTCCGGCGCCCCCACCTCTGTTTACATGCGGTACTGCATACACTAGCAGTGCCACTGGAACGGATTATCTGATTTTCCATTATTTCCTATGGGGAAACTCGCTTTGATATACGAGTGATTTGGATTACAAGCATTCTTCTGGAACAAATTATGCTCGTAATCCAAGGTACCACTGTATATTTTTACTTTAGGGTTTATAGCAGAAGCTCATATGCTAAAGAAAATACTGTAGATACATTAACCTCCCTTGCGGTATTCCCGAGTGTGGCTCGGGGTGAATGTTCATTACCAAAAGCGGTAACCCCCGAGCCACATTCGGGATCGGATTGCAGGATCCAGGCAAAATGACTTACCTTGTCCCCAGGATCCTGCAATGTCTCCCTGCTGTGTGTGCGGGCTCTGTTTCCTGTGAGCGTCGCAACGCACGGGTACGGAGCTCGGCTCCAAATTCAAAAAGTTAAAAACGCAATACATACAGTACACTGTAATCTTACACATTACTAGACATGTGCACAACAAAAAAATTTGTTTATTTTCGTTTCTTTTTTTCATTTCCGAAAAAAAATCATTTTTTTTTGTTTCGTTTTTTTCGTTTCCGTTGATTTGTAACGATTCGTACATTCGTAAGTCGTCGGTGTTCGTATTCGTAACGATTCGTACATTCGTAAGAGTTATTTTTTCGTTGATTCGTTTTTTCGTTAAATTTTCGGACGCATTCGTATTTATTCGTACATTCGTAACATTCGTAATCGGAGCATAATTCATAATTTTATGTAAATGTATGCTATTATTACATTTTAATAATTTACGAATCGAAAAAAAAAGTTACGAATCGAATAAAAAAAAAGTTACGAATCGAAAAAAAAAGTTATGAATGTACAAATTTTTTTGTTCAATAGAGACACGGAAAATTACAAATTTAAAAAAATAAGTTACGAATCGAAAAAAAAAAAAAAGTTACGAATCGAAAAAAAAGTTACGAATGTACGAATTTTTTTGTTCAATCCATTCGAAGCACGTTTAGCAGCACCATTGTAAGGGACACGGAAAATTACCAATTCAACAAAAAAAAAAGTTACGAATGTACGAATTTATTTCGTTCGTTTTCGTTTTTCGGATTTTCTTCATTAGTACATTTGTTGTTTCTAATTAGTTTTTTTCGGATTTTCATTGTTTTTCGGATTCGTACGATTCGATTTGAATGATTCGTTCATCGGATTCGTACGTTTCGAACGATTCGTTATTCGGATTCGTACGATTCGAACGATTCGTTCATTCGTACGAAAACGAACGAACGAAAATACGAAAAACGAAAAAAAACAAAACGAATTGCACATGTCTACACATTACATTACTGTATAAAATTATTTCACCTCTCTTTTGTCCCTAATGTTTTGTCCAGTGCCCTGCGTGCAGTTTTATATTATTATATACGCCTCCAAACTATGTATTTAGATATGTCTTATGAGGCACTACCAACAGCATTAGGATTATTTTATATTTTTTCTATAATTTTAAGGCTGATTTGCCTTGATGAAGCAATTATAGGACCATAATACACGAACCACCTCCAAAGGGTACTTTTGGTTGGCAAAGCCAAACAAGACAAGCAATAGTAGCCAACTAGATCATCACATAATATTAAGGCATTGTAAGCAGTTAAAGTTTTCATGTAATTGATGTAATTTAGCATACTGACATCCGCTGTTGTTTACACTGGAATGAATCATTGGTAATTTCAAGTCTGTTAACAGGAGATTAATATTTATACTGTAGCCAGGTTAAGAAATCACTAATGTAGATTTGTCTGTAGTAAGTTTGTTCTTTAAGGCCCATTACTATGATCTGATTGTGGGCCCTGTGTTTTGTTAGGTCCAGGACATGTGGCCATTTAGCCTTTTATTAAAATGGCAGAGATAACAATGTATGAGGATTGATGAAGATTTCAATGTGGATACTTCCCAGAGTTTGCTCTGGTTTACATTAGTGACATAAAGGAAGTTTAGAATAACAGCCTATGAAAGTTTTTTTTTTTTTTTTTTTTAATAATCCATATACTTCAAAACTGGCCATGTAATTAAATTAACCACAGAGGAATAGGAATAAATACACTTGTATAATAATGGTGACAAGGAATACATCTTTGAAGATAGTTCAAAAAGAAAAAGGACATATAAAAAAACAAAATAATTTACAGATCATACTACAATTTATGTATAACGGTGAAAAAAAGAACTCTAAATAGTTTTTACCCAGTAGTTCTTAATAAAACAATTTAGGTGCCTTTCTGTATTTTAGCCCCACTTGCCACTTGCCACAGTCTCATGAAATCACCAATAACTTCTCAACTCCAAAAACTTTTTTATCTTTCAAGGCCTGGGCATGTGCCTTTATGACTTGATCGTCGCCGTGTGTTTGTACCCCCCCCCCCCCCATGGCATAATACTAATTCTTCTCAATTAGAATATTTAATTTTCTACCCGTTCAGCCAACATACTGGAGTCATGTGTGTCAAAAGAAGTGGAACATTTACAAAAGGAAGCTATGATAAAAGCATCATAGGGCAGCACTGTTTTTTTTAATAAAGGGGCCATGTTCATTAATTTATGTTTGCTCTACTTTAACCCCCCTGGCAGTATTCCCGAGTCTGGCTCGGGGTGGAACTTCAGTACCATAAGGCCGGCTTCACACTGGGGCGGTGTGAGCGGCGACGGTAAAGCAGCGCTATATTTAGCGCTGCCTTCCCGTCGTTTTAGCCGCGGTATGCGGTCGCTAGCGGGGTGGTTTTAACCCCCGCTGGCGGGCGAAAAAGGGTTAAAACCCCCCGCAAAGCGCCGCAATTCTGCAACTGAGCAAATTTCAGTGTTTTTGATTTGATTAAATTATTTAATAATTTTTATAGTTATTTATTATATTTTAATTTATGATTTTGTGTTTATCATACCCGGGATGTCTACTAGACTCTGGTTTGGACAGTTTTAAGTGAGTTATTCCTAAGAATTACAGGCCTACAATATAAAACGCCAAATTTCCATGCAAAATAATTGTACCACTTTCAGCACCTAAAACCAGAAAGAATCATACTGCCAGGGAGGTTAATATCCAGACTACTCAAAATATGATTGATAAGTAAGCTTTTAGAGCTGTGTGCATAATAATGGAAAAAGGAAACTTTGCCAACAGTTTGGATGATTTCCTTTTTGTCTAAATTATGACTGAACCTGAAGATGTGAGATATTTAACAGACGAGTTCTAGCTAGATACAGGTGCACAGAACAGAGTGTACAGCATGAAGATTTTAAATAATGCTTGCTCTGTGTAGGAGAGCCAAAAATGAGGACAAACTATACCTGTTCCCATTTACCCGAGGTCTACTTTTAACTGCCGCAGATGTGAACTGAGAAAACAGGCTGCAGCATGAACAGCCAAGTGCTTTCCTCCCATCAGGGATTTAAACCATAATATATATGTTTTAAATAAAGGCTAGGATGGAATGCAATACTTCCCTCCCCAACAAAACATCCCCCAAGTTCACAGAATGCTTTTCTCCATAGCTTTGATTGCAATGTTGTAACAATTTCTATTGGGAAAACATTCACCCTTTGGTGCTAGACCGGAGTACATGGAGCCCACCACCAATCTAATAGTAAGATAAATCATGATTAGGTCAAAGGCAAATGGCACACATCTTCAGGGAAATGGGGTGGAAATGTTTTAGGGTGTACAAAAAAAAGTGTTTGTTAACCCCCCCCCCAAAAAAAACTGATCCTGTTCTTTGAAAGCATGTTATACAGCAAAGTGCTTGTGCTGTGTCATTTGGCCACCTGTATACCCTAAAAAACCTGGCTGATCCTGTCTGGATGTACCCTCCCCCCTGCAAACAGACCACGATAATCATGGCTGCTGAGCCCCTGACATTGTGGTCTATTTGCGTGATTTCGTCAGCCGCAGCTCTCCTATCTGCAGCTCCCCCTGTGTCTGTGTCCTCTGTCTTCCTCCCCCCTCCCATCCCTGCTCATAGCTGTGCCCACCCCCCCTCCGCTCCTCTCGTATCTGATAATAAATCTTCTTATCCCCTCTGTAGCATTAGAACATTTGTCCCTGTGCCTGTGTAATGTAAAAACTCAGCGGATCTGTACCCGTATAAACGGCTCCAGCCGCTCAGCTGATTGTTGGTTCTCTCTCTCTCCTCTCTCCTCCTCCCCCACCGGCTGACGTCAGCAGGGCGGCTCGGCCCCGCCCACTTCAGCTCTGAGCTGGAGAAACAAGGGAGTTGACATGTCAGCTGAGCGCTCGGAGTGCAACTTATACAGGTACAAATCGGCATTTTTTTTACATTACATAGGGACAAATGTTATTATGATACAGAGGGGATAAGACTATGTTAGTACAGTGGGTTAACAACCACTTTAAAAAGAACATATAAAATTGCACTATACATAAAAAACAACCTGGATACCTCCATTATAATAATATTCTTAATAAAAATATAAATCTAAATTAGAGTTTTTTTTTCCACAGAACACTTTCATTTTGATTTTGCCACTGGGGGATTCTGACTGTAATAGTGATTTCTCCCTTTCCTTTCCCTTTCCTTTCCTCTCCACTATTGCCCAATACTGCCCTGCTTGGAATCCCAAACCCTCAAGCCCCTACCACTATCAAAAAACATTCCCCCTGGACACTATACAACAACCACTGACTTATGCCACCTGCTGAAACCCCTCCCCAGCTGCCTCCCAACACCCACTAACAGACATTTTCGACCAACCCCCCTCCCCCACTGAGACATCTCCCCCCAGCTGAGAGACACCCCCCCCCCTGCTGCCAGATGCCCCCTGCTGACTGACATACTCCCTATGTCTTCTCAGGCCTCCCTGGTAGCAGACATCCCTCCAGTTGCCTCATACTCCTCCCTGATAGACATCTCCCCCTCCCCTCTGGTAACCTCATTCTAATAGACTAATAGACATTTCCCCTGAGCTGTCTCACATTCCCACAGACACATATACCCCTTTTCACCCCACAGACATCTCTCCCTGGCTCTCCCTGCTGACACATATCTTCCTGGCTGCACTCATTTTTGCACATGTTGCCTACTTTCATACCCTCCACATAGCTCTTGTTCATATATTGCTTCCCCCCACTTCCTATCATACCTTCTCATCTTTTCTCCTGCACATTCTATCTGTTGTCACACCCTCCACTTTACTCTCCTGCGCACACTGCCCACTGTCATACCATTTACTTTCTTCTTTTGCACATTCTGCCTGCAGTCATAATTCCTTTCCTCTCCTGGACACAATGCAAGCCACTATACCTTCTTCAGTCCCCTCCTTGACACACTGTCATACTCCCGGAAATGCTCCACTGAACATGCTGTCATACTCTCCAGCACTCCCCTCTTCTGCCCATTTTACCCACAAAAATAGTTCTTTATCATTATCTGTAATATCCCCAGCTTTTCCTACTCTGGAAGGAGCACGTGTTTGCTAGTCATGTTTTAAAAAATGTCAGTAGTTTCTATGTGTGATTTGTAATTATATATGTACATGTAGGCAACCATATTTGTTCACTACATATATAGGGTCTGTGTCCTACTTTACTCTTCCTACTCGCAATGAAAATCTGAGTCAAATGTATAATTGATAAATATACAATCTCCATATGGCTCATAAATGATCTCAGCAATTTTTAGGTGTACTTATTAGTGAGTCACCGAGAACTGCATCTAGTGGGCAACTTACAAGTAAAAAGAATATTAAATATGTAATCTTCTAAAAAAGTGAACATCATATCACAAAATACTTGAAATAAATCTCTGCAATAATAACTCAAAATATGAGCACAATGGAAATACACTATACATTCACTTTAAAGAGTTAATTCACATTTCTAATAGAATGTACTATACAGTCAAGGGGTCCCAGTAGTTATAGATACACTGTGTGACTTTGAAAATCCATCTCATCCTGCCTAGGATCTGGGCTGGAGCTGAACTCAGTGCTGCTGCAATGGGGGAGAAAGAATACATTGCAAGTATGCGGGTCTTGAAAGATGCAGATCCTCAAAGCATAGTGCATTCCATATTCTATGATTTTTTTTGGCCATCATGTGGAGAAGCAACGCTTTTCCTACAGGTATGGCATTTATTGTAAGCTCCAATTTTCTAAACTACAGTGTTCTTTAACTACAGGGGTCCCTTGACTGTACAGTATAGTGCATTTTATTAGACAGGGGAACTAACCCTTGATTTAGCTCCTCTGGGATTATTCTGTTTCCTCTCGAAGAATGGTTAGGCTGGAAGTTGAATTGGAATGGTGCCTCTAAAAGGAAGGATGTGCAACTCACATCTTCAAGACACAGCTACCAAACGACAGTTGTGCCTTCACATCCTCCTTGCACAGCATCACAGCTACTAGATCTTTGATATGTCTCCCATTTCCTTGTTTTCTGTCAAGCTTTGAAACTGTGGAATAAACACAAGTCATCAGGTTGCAGCAAGTCTCGGAAATGTTGTTTGAAAGCATTCCAATTCAATTGGTATTTTTTATTTTACTAAATGTGCCCAGGTTAATGATCTCAAGATTCTGAGATAAATGCAGCTGTCATCAATACAGAGAAATAAAGGCCTAATGACTTATTTAAGTAAAGTTGTCAAAAACCTTGGCAAATGCTGTTCTTTCTGCAAGACCTGCATATAACTTCAGCTGCCTATATCTCATAGCTCTTTGTAGAGTCTGTATATAGGTCTCGTGTCCCCTACAGGTGAGATAGATATATTTACAAACTGCCATTTACATCTGAACGAAGCCACATGATTTTTGTTAGATTTGTCCTTTCATTAAGCGTCTACTGACAGTTCCACATATGAACATCTAGGCTCCCTCCCAATGGTTTCACAGAAAGACAGTGTGCATTGTTCCCAGTCTGCTCATTAGTTACTCCTGCCGTGGCTGTAGTTCACCATTAAACGTAACTCTTGAGATAAACACTGGGGCTACTATTGTTGACCTCTTCTGAAAATGCTAGTTGCCTGTCTGTTATGCTGACTTACTGGCCTTAGTACTTTCTGAGTTATGAACAAGCGTACATAAAGGATAATGAAAGATTCTTGTATTCATTTGTTCTCTGTCATCGACTCAAAATCAAAGGGCTGGCATAACAGCCAGGCTATTTTCCAGTAGAGAAGTCTGTCATGGTAAACTCCCTGTTTCTCTTATAAATTTACTGCTTCAAAACCAGGCCTTTGGTTACCCTTAAAGTTAAATTTAATCCACATGTGATCCCCACAGCTTTTACCATAGTGGACAAGTACTGCGTGCACAGCATACTTGGCCACTATGGCAGCCTTACCTTGTAGTGTGCCCTCCTCCAGCGATGTTAGGCCTGTGCCCCCTCTTGTTGCTCTATTGCCACTGCTGCCATCTTATCCCAGTCTGAATCCTTATCTGGAGTCGTCTGTCTTCAGTCATTTTGATGTAACTCCTGCATAGATGTCAGGATTGAGTACTATATAATCAAATAGTGCCTTGAAAAAGTATTCAGCCCATTTTCCACATTTTGTCATGTTACAACCAAAATGTAAATTTATTTTATTAGGATTTTCTGTGATAGACAAGCACAAAGTGGAAGTTAACTGTAAAGTGGAAGGAAAATGATAAACAGTTTTCAAATTCTTTTACAAATAAATCTCTGAATAGCGTGACGTGCATTTCTATTCTTTCGCTGCAATTACAGCTGCAAGTCTTTTAGGATATGTCTCTACCAGCTTTGCACATCTAGAGATGCAGTGAAAGGTGGTTCTACAAAGTATTGATTCAGGGGGGCTAAATACAAATGTACACCACTCTTTTCAAGTATTTATTTGCAAATTCTGAAAACCATTTATCATTTTCCTTGCACTTCACAATTATGTGCCACTTTGTGTTGGTCTATCACATAAAATCCCAATAAAATACATTTAGGTTTTTTGGTTGTAACATGACAAAATGTGGAAAATTTCAAGGGATATGAATACTTTTTCAAGGCAGTGTAGAATAGACTCCCATACCATGGGTAATGAGTCAATCATGCTATGTGTGCCTGTGATATCCAAATAAGCAAAAGGACGCCTCTCCTCTATGGATGGTCAAATAGATAGCATATCATCAAGCAGCACGCCAATCCAATCACATGTATAGAGCTATAATTGGTCTCAGCTCAGCATCACCAACCGTATCCATGTAAGAAAAGACAATCCCACATAGTGTAAAACTGTTGGGCTACATTTATTAAAAACAAGGGATAACACTCACATGATATAGGAGACAAAGGATTGAATCCTACACTTCACATATTTGACAGGCAATGTACAAGTGATAACAAATTGATAGGAGAAAGGAAAAGAGGTTTTATGCCAGAAGAGACATACAGGGTCTGTTTTGCCATAACACTCTAGCTGCTACCAATTTTTTTTTATTTAACTTTAGTTCTGCTTTGACATCAGGGATTAGCTTGCAACTAAAAACATTCCAATGAAAAGGGATATTTTGCTGTTCTGGGAAGTATTTGAACATAAATAATTTCATGATGATCAGACAATCTGCAAATTTATTTTTTTATCTCATCTTCATAAAAAAGCAGTTTCTTGGCTGCGCTTGGAAGTAGGAACTGTTTTGTAGTTGCTTCACTACAAAGAATCAGTTCTTAGGAAGAATGCCCACACGGAGTTCACTGTAAAATGGTCAGCTGTGAAATTCTGGTCCCTTCGAGAGTTGAGTGAATTCAGTCCAGGCACACATCAGTTCATAAGGTTTTATTGGCTGTGTTCAATGTGTTCCCTGGTCTGTCGCGTTCATTATAGCAGTGGGAACATTTGTGTCATATTTCCTACTTCTATTTATTTATTCATTGACCTCTTCACTTTTTAGTGGTCCCTCAGGCAACACTGCACAACACAAGACAGTGCACGGATGTCTGAAGAAACATGCAACAGGTTTTTAAGTTGGCTGTATATACTTGTACAAAATATTCATTATTTCAATTTATTGCTGTCTCTGAGTATATGTTCAAAGTGTGGACTCATATTCAGATTTAGAAAAAGTGGTTAGTTAATGGTTGTTTATGGATGAGAGCAGACTGGCTGTGTTTCAGGCAGGACCAAAATGATTAAGAAGGTAAAAGAAAACGAATACGAAGCATGGAAATGCCAGGTTCGTGCATTGTTTATTGAGATTCAGATAGGATGACTTGGCCTTCATTGTGAGAGCTTAACTAAGAACAAGAATGAAGTCTTATGAATGGTTCACACTAGACAAACTGAGCTAAATTGCAGTAAAAGTGATGAATTTACAACTGGTACAAAACTGGAAGAGCTTTCACTGTAATTGGTTAATTTGGTGTGCAAATACACATTAAATGACCAATAGGCTGCCAACAGAATGGAAAATCATTCTCTTTAGATCTCTTCATTTTTTTTAAAATTACTTTATCAATGTGAACATGGAGAATGAAGGGGCTATGAGGCTACATCACTGCCACTAACAGAAAAAAATGATTTTCAGGAAAAGTGCTTATATTTCAAATAACAGTAGTTTGATGTTTTGATTGTAATACTCAAACATATTTCTTTGCCAGACTGAACCAAAATTTATTTTAGATATGGCCTGTATTTGTATGTAGGGTTATTCACGCATACTGAATAGACATACTCCATAGTGGCTATAAGCTGAAAATGTTCAAAGTCATTATACATGCAATGTTGTATCTATACCATTAAATTCACTGGACCTGCTTAAACCGAACATGTACTTTGCCCAATCAAGGCAAAGCCAGGGCCATTTTTTAGCATGGGCACGCTGGGCACGGGAACCCCACTTGCCTGGGGGCCCCACCTGCCCAGCGACCCCAGCCAAGCATCATTCAGATGTCACAAAGTTCGCTGCCGCATTGTGCCAGTGCAGTGCGGCTCCCTCACAGAGACAGAGTGCCGCGCGATTAATCCCGATATCAGTCAGCGACTCAGCAGCAGGCAGTGTGCAGTGTGAGTCAGCTGCACTGTGAAGAACGGAGCCGATTCTTTCTTTCTGTGTAGTTCCGGCTCTTCACTGGCAGAGTGATATGAAATGCACTCCACCTGTGACAGATACAGGAAGCATCGGCTCTGCTCTCTACTGCAGCCGCATGCTTCCTGTCACACTTCCGCGTCTCACACGTCCGAGCCAGGCAGCAGTACACACGCCAGCATTAATACCCACCAGCACCAGCAGTACCCACGCCAGCATTAATACCCACCAGGCATCACCAGCAGCACCAGAGTGTGTACATTTATATATATTGAATTTGTTTTTTTTAGTTGTATGATTTAGTGGTGCATTTTTATTCTCGTGCGTGATTGTGTAGACAGGGCCCCAGTGTACTGTATTGCCCGGGGCCTATAATGCTCTTAAGATGGCACTAGGCAAAGCAACAGGTTAATTTACCTGCCACTCTTCCCCACTAGTTACACATTTTCACCTTTTTTTTAGCACCCTAGGCAGAAGAAAAGTGAAACATCTGGTATGTCTAGATATGCAGAACTAGTCACTTACTCTTTCACCTTCCTCCAACAATGCAGGAGCAGCCAATTGCCAGGCACCAGGGCTGACACAGGGGGAGAGAAAGAGAGGCCCTGGCCCTGTGTAAGCCAACCAAATTGACTTGGAGGTTTACACAGAACTTCTTGTTTCTGCTCCTATGGGTAAATTGAGCTGTGGGAGAGTGAAGGGAAGGTGGATATATGCAACGAAGCAGAGCTGAGGTTAAGTCAATCTATTTCTTTGCCCTGATTAAGTAAAATCCAGAATTACAGAATCTCTTATTATAAAATGGTTTTATTATTTTCAAAACCATTTTTTAAATGCTTTAAAACTTATTTAATTTTGGATATAGTAAGGAAGGGTTAAAACCCAGTCAATTATTTATATTTTTCTTTGCTGTCTCTTTCCTGCTGGGGACATTTCCTTCTTTTTATGTCTTGAGGATGCAACAGAGTGAGGGAGGTTCCCATCTGAGACAGTTGTTACTTTTGTTAGCTTTTGTCCCAAATAGATTTTTTTCAGTGAATTTCTGTCTCAATGAAAAAAAAGAGGGAGCACTCTCCCCAGATGAAGACAGATGGCAATAAAACAAAACACTGAGTTTCAACCTTCTCTGCTCTAGCAAAAACTAACAAAATGATTTCCTTCAAATATACTTTAGACACAGCGCATCAGATATAAACATAGAAATACTGGGTCCACTGCATATGTATTTTTACAATGTCTGTGCAGAAAATACAAGAATAACCTTACACCGTCTAAACCAGGAGTGCCCAACCAGTGGCCCGGGGGCCACATGTGGCCCACGGAGCCCTCTGATGTGGCCCGCGACCTCCTTCTGTGGGATGGCGGATTGGCAAGCCCAGATCATGGGTTGCAGACCCGTCATCCCAGACCATCTGTGTTGTTAATGAAGCCGGCAAAGCAAGCGGCTGTAGAGCTGTATAAGCTGATGCTTGCTGTAAAGCGACGTCTCCTGCCACAGACGATACCAAATGCACTCTGCCTGGGACAGCAAGAGCAGGTGATACCTGAATGGAAGACTGTTATTAAAGGTCAGTTTATTACTAAAATTGCAGTGTATATATGGGCATATGCTTTCAAACTGATCCGCAGGTGCAGTGCACCTTCAGGTTACCTGCATTGAGCCATAGACTTCTGTTATTACCTGATGGTTTGGTGTGATTTCAGAAAGTGCACCCCCCCCTGCATGATATAATAGAAGTCTATGGCAAAGTGTAGCTAACCCACAGGAAAGACACAGGTGCACTGCACTACATTAGTGTGAAAGGCCCCTTTCACACAATCAGTCTGACCCAATCGGACCCTTCATTCATCTCTATGAAACGGCAGATGTAAACAGATTTGTGTGCATTTACACCCGTCTACCTCCAATCTGATTCGCTAAAAAAAAAACAGAAGGGGATCAATCCCCTTCTGTCTGGGCGGATCGGATCACCCAGAGAGTAGAGTGGGCTGTGTCCGTGTCCACTCTGCACAGACCTGTCATCCGCCTGCTCTGCTCATTATGGCCCGCGACCGGTTACCAAGTCGCTTAAGTGGCCTTCGCTCTTCAAAAGGTTGGGCACCCCTGGTCTAAACTTTCCAAAATGAATCCCTCAGCTTCTCCAACTTTCTAGCGGTGCCCTTAATTATATTTTATGGAACTGTAAAAATCGGTGTAATTTTTGGAAATCAATCTCATCATTTATTTCTAATTTCACTGGAAGTCTACTACCCCTTACTCCCGCAATGGACCTACTAGGTATTGATTATGATCTATACCCTCCAAATCATAGAACAGTAAAAGCAAACGTATTTATAGTGGCGAGATGGACTATATCAAAATTATGGAAATCTAATGATGCACCAAATATATCAGAAGTTATTATACAGCTCAATACACATGCCCAATTTGAGCTTATGTTAGCACATAAAAATTACAACAGAACAGAGTTTAGAAAATCTTGGCAAATTTGGACTGATCATCCTAGAGCTTCTAACTCTCTCAAAGAATTGATTCACAATTTCTAAATCACAAACCAATATTCTTTCAGTGAGTGCCATTGAGGTTTCAAGTCCTCTTCTAATTCCTCCAGTTATACTCATTATTGTTATAGCATTCCCTTGTGCCGGTTTACAGCTAGTACCCTTTGGGGTAAACAGGGACTCACCTTTTGCTTGTTAAGTTTGTAACATTTGTCCATTCTCATGTGTAGGACCTACTATAGTGATTGAGTAAAGTTATTCAATCTTTATATTGCTATATTTCATTGTTTTATACTTAAAATAGATGTTTTTGTTATTTCTGTTATTTGTATGAAAATTCAATAAAAAATCTTTAAAGTAAAAAAAAAAAAAAAAAAAATACAAGAATACGGCACAGGTTGTTTTCTATAGTGCCACTCTCCCCTCATTCTCTAATGGAGTTGAGATAGCACATATTGTTTTACTCTGGGAAACTAAAATTATCTCTACACGGGAGGTGTAGTGTCTTGCTAGTAGGACCCTGAAGAAAGCAGTAACTACTTTCTTTGTTAATCATTGTATACCAAGGTATTTAAAATAGAGTACACTATCATTTCTCAAACAAGAAACCACTTATGCAAAGTAAAATGCCCTTTTTGGAAGAGCAAAACAGATCGGGGCTGCAGTAGTAATTGTACAGCTAATTGTCAGCCCCTTTGCGTGCCTTGGTACTGTAGTGCTAATGATGTTACACAGGCGAGGTACTACATAGGCATCACATAAAAAAAGAAAGTATTCTAGAAAATGTGTGGAATTCCAGGTGATACACTTGCCCCAGCTGGTTTGTAAGAGCTCCAGCTTTTAACACATATTGAAAACAAATACAGACAAATGTTCTGTGTGAAAACACCTTCCAAAGCTCTAATTACCAAATAAATGGCTGCAATTTTCACCCTAGCTCCAAAGAGGTTTGCTTGCCTCTAGGCAAATCTCTGAACCCTGACCTCTTTCAGGTGCCACTTTTGATGTAGACTGCAGAAGAAGAAGAAAAAAACATTATTGTTATCTTATTACAAAGCTACATCTGTTAAATGATGTCTAGGTTCCCATAATCTGACTATATCTCTGGATAAAAAAAAAAAATTCAAAGGCATGGTATACATTATGCATATGTAACAAAACAATTCTGCAAAAGAAAAAGCAAGTCAGAATTAGCATATTTTACAATACGTCATACAGAATTACTCCATTTAATGAGTATTTACCATCATGCTTTGCAAAAGGTCTAATTTTACAGAGATTGCCCCCTTTTTTTATTCCATCAAAAAGAAACGGACTTCTCCATTAGGTTATGGTCCCAGGATTGACTGAGGTATTGTAATGTTTCTTTATCACAGATTACCAAAATTATGTATTGCCTAGATCAGGGGTCCCCAACCACCGGGCCGCTGCCTGGTACCGGGTTGTGGCCTCTCTTCAGCCAGGCTTGCGAGTGCAGCGGGCCAGCGGTTGAGCGGGCTGGCTGGCAGGCCAGTGAGTGGGCTGGCGGGTGAGTGGGCTGGCTGGCAGGCCAGTGAGCAGGCCAGCGGGTAAACGAACGGGCTGGCAGGCCAGTAAGCAGGTGAGCGGGCGGGCAGGCCAGTATGTGGGCAGGCGAGAGAGCATATAGATGACATCATCTCTCACTGCCCACCCTCACTCTGGGACACTGGCAAGTGACAATCCACATCTGGTGGCAGGCGACACAGTCACTGGCAAGCGACAAGCCCCATCTTGTGGCAAGTGACGTGACAAGTGACAATCCTCATCTGGTGACGTGGCAAGTGACAATCCGCTCCTGGTGGCAAGTGACGTGGCACTTTCACTCCAATGTGAAAGCCGGAGGGGTTTCACACTGGAGCGGTGCGCTAGCAGGACGGTAAAAAAAGTCCTGCTAGCAGCATCTTTGGAGCGGTGTACTCACTGCTCCTATACGGCTCCTACCCATTGAAATCAATGGGACAGCGCGGCAATACTGCCGGCAAAGCGCCGCTGCAGCGGCGCTTTGCGGGGGGTCTTAACCCTTTTTCGCCTGCTAGCGGGGGTTAAAACCGCCCCGCTAGTGGCCGAATACCGCTGCTAAAACAAGGGTAAAGCAGCGCTAAAGTTAGCGCTGCTTTACTGCCGATGCCCGCACCGCCCCAGTGTGAAAGGGGCCTTAAAATCTCTGCAATGTACATAGGTCACCCAGAGGGGAATGCTTTTCTCTCAACAAAAGTGGAGTTACTCTTTGAGGAACTTTTGTCTTTTTTCTTTTTTGAGGTCTAACAGTCCATCAACACTGTATGTCTGTAAGTTCTTTTAATTACAGCTAATATTATTGCTTGTTGCTTGAAGCTGCTATGGGAATGCATTGTTCCACATCCCTTCTGGTTAAACTGAGGTTTATCTAACAAGAGATAAAATGCTTACTATCAAACAGATTATCCAAGGCTCAAGGCTGGATTTGAACTAGTGAACCTTTAATTGGAAGGTATTTTCCCCTAGGAAAACACATTTTGGGTAATCTGATGTATGTTTACACTAGTATGAAAGGCTTTAGAAACCCACCTTGCATTCACAAAAGTGTCTTGATTTGTAAAATGCAAAAGCTTAAAGGATGAATGTATAAATCTCTATCTTGTATCAGACCAATAATGTACAAATACTATCTCAGTGCCAAGTGGCTGGTATTAGTAAGGCAAGAACTGGTGGGCATACTGTAACTGTCTACTCTGTCATGTTAGTAGAAGGCATACCTGTTAAAAGTCATAACCTTCCCTGCCCAAACTGCTGAACTCTGCTTTTGTTCTCAGAAATCTTCTACTAGTCCATACTGAGACTGACAATACAATACAAAGTGTCATTCTACAGGGTCCCCTGCAGCTCTGACTGTTTCTTCCTGCCAACCTCTTCTGTGTGCAGCAGGAAACACCTACTGTATTGCTGTCTGAATATATATATATATATATATATTTAGAGTTCGAATAAGAGAAAATGTTTTTTTTCAAATCTTTCATCTTAATTGCTGCAACAAGCAAGTGTCATAAGCTGCACAATTTATCATATCAATTCAAAATCACATGGCCCCAAGAATTTATGTGTAAACTTGCAACAATTTGCTTTCCAACCATAATTGTACAGTATTTGCACTTCATGGTCTTTTTTGGTATTGTTTGCTCATTAATGTAAAACTATTTGTCCTATGCACATACATAATAATTTGCAAAGCTACTACAGCTTTTGAAGGGTTAAAGGGCAACACAGGCATGAGAGTGGAATGAAAGCTGATGTAATACAAACAAGACATGTTTATTAATGCATTCCACTGCAATACCATCTTCTGTCTGTAGAATGGAATGGCAATCTGGGCCAGATTTTTCACTTTCCTGCCATTTTTAGATTCAAAATATTTGGAACAAGCTCCAAATATGCTGGGGTCAAAACCAAGTGTTTCATTCCACCTAGCATGCAATCCCAGATTTGGTTCTTATTACAGTGCAGGGTCAGTCCAGGGTCTGGGAAGGGGCACACTTTTCATTCTTAGTCATTTGCATGAGAAACTGCCTGTGAATTTTACAGCCCTAGGTCTCTGGTGTCCAGGCCAGAAACATTTCTGCTATTTGGACTACATAGTCTATTATAACTGTTCCAATACATTTATTTTTCTGATGACATTAAACATACCATTACTGTACAAGTCTCAGATAACTAAAAATAACATTTGTCTGTAGTTCAGCTTGTATGATGTAGTTACAGGTCAGACGGGTTTTAATCACAAAACATTTTTCTTTATTACACTACATTTTTGACAGGGAGGCTATAGAGCTATAATGGTTGTGGTTATTTTTGCTTAGGTTTTTAAACAAATGTATATATATGTATATATACATATATATATATATATATATATATATATATATATATACATATATATACTGTATAATGTGCACCATGGCACTTGATTCATAGAGCATAAATATCTGGCTATTGCATCCTCTCTGAAACTTTATATGAGCCTTTTTGCTCGCTAATATGTTTTTAATATTTCTAGAGCATGAAAGATTGTAATTTGTTGTTACAGTAGCCATCTAAGAAAAGGCACATATAATAATCTAAAGATAGACCTTGTGTTGCATATTGTTTTTTTAAGTGTCCATGATCCGCACTGAGCTGGGGCAAAACTTATGGTGGTTTTACAGCCTGTCACTTATCTGGACAATTCAGCTACCCTGTTTCCCCAAAAATAAGACCTACCCTGAAAATAAGACCTAGCGCTATTTTCCAGGAGGGCTGAAATATAAGCCCTACCCCGAAAAGAAGCCCTAGTTCGGTGCAGCACCACTTGGCGCTCAGCTAAACTCCTCTTCTCTCAGTGGGGAATCTCGGCCCCCCTCCCTGCATTGCTCAGAGCGGGAAGACAGCTCGGGGCAGGCCATGGAAGCGATGAACAGGGCTTAGCTGATCTCCTCTTCTTTTGGGTGTCAGTGGGGGATCTCTTCCCCCCTCCCTCTGCACTAATCGTAGCCATGGAAGACGGCTCAGGCGGGCCATTAAAGTGAGTGTAAGCGGGGGGATCTCGCCCCCTCCCTCTGCACTAATCATAGCCATGGAAGACGGCTCAGGCGGGCCATTAAAGCGAGTGTAAGCGGGGGGATCTCGCCCCCCTCCCTCTGCAGTGCTCGGAGTGGTGGAAGACAGCTCAGGCAGGCTATGGAAGAAGGTATTTGCACTGTTTCATTGCAGAAATGCACACCTTTTGCATTATGTGATCCTGTAAAAGAGGGGATTCTGTAATTTTGCAAACACTGGGAAGATAGCACCATGTATGGCAAGCCCTACCCCGAAAATAAGCCCTAGTGTGTTTTTGTCTGACAAAATGAATATAAGAACCAGGCTTATTTTCGGGGAAACACGGTATAAAAGGGGGGAATACAGTCAAATAACTGAAAAACAAGTAATCCCAAAAGTAAAACTGCACTAGGATATCTTTTCGTAAGCAGAAATTCTGTTTTTTGTTCATTAAGTGCATCATAATGTTTTTGACAAGTTTCAGCTGCAGTCCAATCAGATGCATGCAATACATTTTTTCATTTTGCCCAGTGAAATGTACTTACAGTCATCACTGTATTGCAGTATGTTAATTGTATTTAATTTATTAAGTGCCACTCATGGCCATCATCCATATTGTAAATTTGGAAAAGCAAACGAAAAAGGATCTCGGACTGTATAAGGCCACACAAGGAGTGAACAAAATCATACAATTTATTGGTAACAAAAGTTAAGAATTTTATCCAATGCACATGTTGATTGTTAAAAACAAATCTAGTGTTGATAGATCATTGTGTACATTAACCACTTCAGCCCCGGACCATTTGGCAGCCAAAGGACCAGAGGTCTTTTTTCAATTTCGCACTGCACTACTTTAACTGGTAATTGCGCGGTCATGCAATTTTGTAACCAAACGAAATTTGCGTCCTTTTCTTCCCACAAATAGAGCTTTCTTTTGATGGTATTTGATTGCCTCTGTGATTTTTATTTTTTGCGATATAAACGGAAAAAGAGCGAAAATTTTGAAAAAAAAAGAGATTTTCTACTTTTTGTTATAAAAAAAATCTAATAAACTCAATTTTAGTCAAACATTTGGGCCAAAATGTATTCAGCCACATGTCTTTAGTAAAAAAAATGCCAATAAGCGTATATTTATTGGTTTGCGCAAAAGTTATAGCGTCTACAAACTAGAGTACATTTTCTGGAATTTACACCGCTTTTAATTTATGACTGCCTATTTCATTTCTTGAGGTGCTAAAATGGCAGAGAAGTACAAAACCCCCCCAAATGACCCCATTTTGGAAAGTAGACACCCCAAGATATTTGCTGAGAGGCATGTTGAGCCCATTGAATATTTTTTTTTTTAGTCCCAAGTAATTGAATAAAGACAAAAATAAAAAAGATTTTTTTTTTTTTTCAAAAAGTTGTCACTAAATGATATATTGCTCACACATGCCATAGTTATATGTGGAATTGCACCCCAAAATACATTTTGCTGCTTCTCCTGAGTATGGGGATACCACATGTGTGGGACTTTTTGGGAGCCTAGCCGCGTACGGGGCCCCGAAACCCAAGCACCGCCTTCAGGATTTCTAAGGGTGCAAATTTTTGATTTCACTCCTCACTACCTATCACCGTTTCGAAGGCCATAAAATGCCAAAATAGCACAAAACCCCCCCAAATGACCCCATTTTGGAAAGTAGACACCCCAAGCTATTTGTTGAGAGGCATGGTGAGTATTTTACAGCTCTCATTTGTTTTTGAAAATGAAGAAAGTAAAGAAAAAAAAAAATTTTTTTTTTTTTTTTTTCAATTTTCAAAACTTTGTGACAAAAAGCGAGATCTGCAAAATACTCACAATACCTCTCAGCAAATAGCTTGGGGTGTCTACTTTCCAAAATGGGGTCATTTTGGGGGGTTTTATGCCATCTGGGCATTCCATGGCCTCCGAAACTGTGATTGGCAGTGAGAAGTGAAATAAAAAAAAATTACACCCTTAGAAAGCCTGAAGGCGGTGATTGGTTTTTGGGGTTCCGTACGCAGCTAGGCTCCCAAAAAGTCCCACACATGTGGTATCCCCGTACTCAGGAGAAGCAACAGAATGTATTTTGGGGTGTATTTCCACATATGCCCATGACATGTTTGAGCAATATATCATTTAGTGACAACTTTTTGTAAAAAAAATATATATATTTTTTTTTTTTCATTATTCAATCTCTTGGGACAAAAAAAAAAAATATTTAATGGGCTCAACATTGCTCTCATCAAATAGCTTGGGGTGTCTACTTTCCAAAATGGGGTCATTTGGGGGGGGGGGTTTGAACTGTCCTGGCATTTTATGCACAACATTTAGAAGTCTATGTCACACGTCACCCACTCTTCTAACCACTTGTAGACAAAGCCCTTTCTGACACTTTTTGTTTACATGAAAACATATTTTTTTTTTTGCAATAAAATTACGTTGAACCCCCAAACACTATATATAATGTTAAAGCAAAGGCCCTAAAGATTAAAATGGTGGGTGTTGCATTTTTTTTTTTCCACACAGTATTTGCGCAGTGATTTTTCAAACGCATTTTTTGTGGAAAAAATACACTTTTTTTTATTTTAATGCACTAAAACACACTATATTGATCAAATTTTTGATGAAATAAAAAATATGATCTTAGGCCGAGTACATGGATACCAAACACGACATGCTTTAAAATTGCGCACAAACACGCAGTGGCGACAAACTACATACATTTTTAAAAGCCTTTAAAAGCCTTTACATGATACCACATTAGATTCACGGAGGAGGTCTACTGCTAAAATTACTGCCCTCGATCTGACCTTCGCGGTGATACCTCACATGCATGGTGCAATTGCTGTTTACATATGACGCCAGACCAACGCTTGTGTACGCCTTTGCGCAAGAGAAGGGGGGGCAGGGGTGCTTTTTTTTTTTTTTTGTTTGTTTTTTTTTTTATTTAGCTTTTTTATTTTATTTTTAAACTGTTCCTTCCATTTTTTTTCTTTGTTATGATTTTTATTGTTATCTCAGGGAATGTAAATATCCCCTATGATAGCAATAGGCAGTGACAGGTACTCTTTTTTTGAAAAAATTGGGGTCTATTAGACCCTAGATCTTTCCTCTGCCCTCAAAGCATCTGACCACACCAAGATTGGTGTGATAAAATGCTTTCCCAATTTCCCAATGGCGCGGTTTATATCCGGGAGGGGGGACATTCCCTCCCACTGCTTGTAAAAGCAGTCTAGAGGCTAATTACCCGCTAGAATTGCTTTTACATGAAAGCCGATCACTGGCTGAAAAGAATGATACCAAGATGATACCTAAACCTGCAGGCATCATTCTGGTATAACCATTCAAAGTCCAGCAACATACTGGACATATATTGTAATCTTTTTTTTTTCATGCAGCCTCTTGGCTGAACGAAAAAAAGAGATTGATCGGTGGGTATGCCCACCATTAGAATACCTCCCTTCATCCACCCACTTCTAATGATGGGCATACATGCACCATTTATATATGCCGATGCATGGGGGCATCCTCCCGCAAAAGTTATGCCGTGTACACACGGTCGGAATTTCGACCGTATGTACGTGGCATTAGGAGCCAATCGCTCCTCCCCCCCCCTGCTGCCCCCATGCTTCGGCACATATGCTCTTTTTTTTAACTGTGGTGGTGAAATCACCTCCTACAGCGTTGGAGTCGCGGCTTTATGTATCGTGGGAGCAAACGCTGTTGCTGTCAAGATAAATAAATCCGCGTTGCAACTGAATGGCGCACCTGAAAACAAAAAAATGCTTAACACTAAAACACAGTAAACAAAATTACATACCTGAAAAGCAAGCATGATAAAACATGATAAAACATAATAAAACATTGCGGAATAGAATGGAGTAAAAAAAGAGCAACAATAGAGAGAGAATAGAGTGAGAGAGAGAACAATAAAACGACAACTATTTTATTATTTTTTTTTTTTTTTGAGATTCACAGGTAAAAAAGCTCCTGACTGAAGCGACTGAATCAAAACGCTACCACAAAAAAAAAATTTTAGCGATCGCAGGGATCTGGCCTGACTCTGCGAACGCTGCAGTTATGTGTGCTTAGTGTTTTGTAAGTGACAGTGATCGATCGATACTGCACTTGGGTGGGCTGGGCTGGGCGGAGGGGGAAAACGCAGGTGCTAGCAGGTATCTGGGCTGATCCCGCTAACAATGCGTTTTTTTTTGGAACCCTAAACTGCTGGGACGCTAGTATAGATCTGATCAGATCAGATATTGATCTGTTCAGATACTGTGCCACTAAGGGAGGTGTATGCTTTGCGCGTGGGTGTTTGCGGTACTGGCACTAACCTGGGGCGACGCAGACCTTATTTGACCCTAAAACCTAATTGATATCACCCGCCGGGCGATCAGGGGGTTAAACCGTTATTGGGTAATAAATGGCGGGTGCCCTGACAGTATAAAAAACAAGCTAACTAACCAGCGTCACCCGTAACAGTAATACAAAAAAAAAACTGGTTACCTAGCGACACTAATGCAGCGATCAGAAAAACGATCGCTTAGTGACACTGGCAAAAGGGGGTGAAAGGGTTAACTAGGGGCAATCAGGGGGTTAAAACCTTTATTAGGTAATATATGGGGGTACCTGACGCTATATAAAAACCTGACGGGGAACCTAAATAACGAAATAACTAACTGGCTAACCAGCGTCACCAGTGACAGTTATACAGTGATCACTGGTGAAAGGGTTAACTCTAGGGGCAATCAGGGGGTTAAAACCTTTATTTAGGTTGTAATATGGGGGTACCTGACCTATAAACCTATTTATGAACCTATATAAACATGGCGGTTACCTAAAAAAAAAAAAAATGGTTACCTAGCGTCACTAATGCAGCGATCAGAAAAACGATCGCTTAGTGACACTGGCAAAAGGGGGTGAAAGGGTTAACTAGGGGCAATCAGGGGGTTAAAACCTTTATTAGGTAATATATGGGGGTACCTGACGCTATATAAAAACCTGACGGGGAACCTAAATAACGAAATAACTATCTGGCTAACCAGCGTCACCAGTGACAGTTATACAGTGATCACTGGTGAAAGGGTTAACTCTAGGGGCAATCAAGGGGTTAAAACCTTTATTTAGGTTGTAATATGGGGGTACCTGACCTATAAACCTATTTATGAACCTATATAAACATGGCGGTTACCTAAAAAAAAAAAATGGTTACCTAGCGACAGCAGTGACACTAATACAGCGATCAGAAAAACGATCGCTTAGTGACACTGGCAAAAGGGGGTGAAAGGGTTACCTGGGGGGCAATCAAGGGGTTAAACCTTTATTAGGGGGGGGTAGGGGGCTACCTTGGACCTAAAACTAACTGCACTGACAGTTATTACAGTCACACTGACACTAAATGCAGTGATCAGTAAAAAAATGATCACTGCAATTAGTGACACTGTGACTGGGGGGGGAGGGGGTGATCTGGGGGTGACAGGGGGTGACAGGGGGGTGTTTTGTGTGCCTATGTGTACTGGTGTCAGTGTACTGTTGGTGCACTAACCTGTGTGTGTTGACAGCTCGGCGTTCCGGTCACATAGACCGGCGCACCGAGGGTGACATCACTTCCTCTGCCTGTGTTTTGATTGACACAGACAGAGGAAGCATCTGATTCGCCAGGAGCGATCGCGAGGGGGTGGCCAGAAACCACTGGCCGTCCCCTCATCCCGGATCGCTCCTGAAGCGATCCCGACCGTCCCCGCCGGCCGGGGGGGGTCCGATCGGACCCCCCACGCGCCTGAAGAATGGCACGTACAGGTACGTGCTTCTGCCTGTACGTGCCATTCTGCCGACGTATATGTACATGGGGCGGTCGGGAAGTGGTTAATAGACCAGAAAGGAATGCTGGTAACATAAGTCTTCATATTCCAACGCGTTTCGCGAGACTTTGCTTCATCAGAGCCTATGAAGACATTATAGCACTCATCTATGAAAAGACAATAACATATTATACAGTATCCATACATATCGATATTCAATATATTCTTGCATTCACTAAGTGGGACCCACCTTGTGCTGTAACTGTCTTTCCAAAATTTTCTGAATAAACATATGCAGACCCTGAACAACCTTGTGCTTGAGGTGGATCCCACGTAGTGAACGCAAGAATGTATTACATATTAATATGTATGGATGAATGGATACTATATAATATGTTATTGTCTTTTCATAGAGGAGTGCTGTAATGTCTTCATAGGCCCTGATGAAGCAAAATCTGGTGAAACGCTTCGGCATATGAGGACTTATGTTACCAGCATTCCTTTCTGGTGTATGAATGTACACGATGATCTATCAGCACTAGTATTGTTTTCAACAATCAATATGTACATTGGATACAATTCTTTTAACTTTTGTTACCAATAAATTGTATGATTTTATTATAAATTTTTTACTCCTTGTGTGGCCTGTACAGTCCGAGAGGCTTTTTCATTTCCTTTTCCAGTATGTTAATTGCTGTTAGTTTCATCTGCTCATCCTAGTGATGGTTGCTGGGTCAGCAGGCAACAATCCAATAATTACAGTATATATAACTAGAATATAAAATAGTTGACCAGTATAACGGCAAATTGAAATCAGAATTTATTCAGCTTTAGAAATGTAGTTATTTTTGAACAAAGCTGTAACTGTCTTTCCCAATTTTTTGGAATAAACATAGGCAGACCCTGAACAACAAGTTTCAAACCCTTTGGTCGGTTATTGTAACAGTCTGACAGAAAACATTAACCACTTCAGCCCCGGACCAATTGGCAGCCAAAGGACCAGAGGTCTTTTTTCAATTTCGCACTGCACTGCTTTAACTGGTAATTGCGCGGTCATGCAATGTTGTACCCAAACGAAATTGGCGTCCTTTTCTTCCCACAAATAGAGCTTTCTTTTGATGGTATTTGATTGCCTCTGTGATTTTTATTTTTTGCGCTATAAACGGAAAAAGACCGCAAATTTTGAAAAAAAAAGATATTTTCTACTTTTTGTTATAAGAAAAATCCAATAAACTCAATTTTAGTCAAACATTTGGGCCAAAATGTATTTAGCCACATGTCTTTAGTAAAAAAAATGCCAATAAGCGTATATTTATTGGTTTGCGCAAAAGTTATAGCGTCTACAAACTAGAGTACATTTTCTGGAATTTACACCGCTTTTAATTTATGACTGCCTATCTCATTTCTTGAGGTGCTAAAATGGCAGGGAAGTACAAAACCCCCCCAAATGACCCCATTTTGGAAAGTAGACACCCCAAGCTATTTGCTGAGAGGCATGTTGAGCCCATTGAATATTTTTTTTTTTTAGTCCCAAGTGATTGAATAAAGACAAAAAAAAAAAAAAAAAAGTTTCACTAAATGATATATTGCTCACACATGCCATAGTTATATGTGGAATTGCACCCCAAAATACATTTTGCTGCTTCTCCTGAGTATGGGGATACCACATGTGTGGGACTTTTTGGGAGCCTAGCCGCGTAAGGGGGCCCCGAAACCCAAGCACCGCCTTCAGGATTTCTAAGGGTGCAAATTTTTGATTTCACTCCTCACTACCTATCACAGTTTCGAAGGCCATAAAATGCCAAAATAGCACAAAACCCCCCCAAATGACCCCATTTTGGAAAGTAGACACCCCAAGCTATTTGTTGAGAGGCATGTTGAGCCCATTGAATATTTTTTTTTTTTAGTCCCAAGTGATTGAATAAAGACAAAAAAAAAAAAAAAAATTTCAAAAAGTTGTCACTAAATGATATATTGCTCACACATGCCATAGTTATATGTGGAATTGCACCCCAAAATACATTTTGCTGCTTCTCCTGAGTATGGGGATACCACATGTGTGGGACTTTTTGGGAGCCTAGCCGCGTACGGGGCCCCGAAACCCAAGCACCGCCTTCAGGATTTCTAAGGGTGCAAATTTTTGATTTCACTCCTCACTACCTATCACAGTTTCGAAGGCCATAAAATGCCAAAATAGCACAAAACCCCCCCCCAAATGACCCCATTTTGGAAAGTAGACACCCCAAGCTATTTGTTGAGAGGCATGGTGAGTATTTTACAGCTCTCATTTGTTTTTGAAAATGAAGAAAGTAAAGTAAAAAAAAAAAATTTTTTTTTCTTTTTTCAATTTTCAAAACTTTGTGACAAAAAGCGAGATCTGCAAAATACTCACCATACCTCTCAGCAAATAGCTTGGGGTGTCTACTTTCCAAAATGGGGTAGTTTTGGGGGGTTTTATGCCATCTGGGCATTCCATGGCCTCCGAAACTGTGATTGGCAGTGAGAAGTGAAAAAAAAAAATTACACCCTTAGAAAGCCTGAAGGCGGTGCTTGGTTTTTGGGGTCCCGTACGCAGCTAGGCTCCCAAAAAGTCCCACACATGTGGTATCCCCGTACTCAGGAGAAGCAACAGAATGTATTTTGGGGTGTATTTCCACATATGCCCATGACATGTTTGAGCAATATATCATTTAGTGACAACTTTTTGTAAAAAAAAAATATATATATATTTTTTTTTTTTTCATTATTCAATCTCTTGGGACAAAAAAAAAAAAAAATTTAATGGGCTCAACATTGCTCTCAGCAAATAGCTTGGGGTGTCTACTTTCCAAAATGGGGTCATTTGGGGGGGGGGGGGGGGGGGTTTGAACTGTCCTGGCATTTTATGCACAACATTTAGAAGCCTATGTCACACATCACCCACTCTTCTAACCACTTGTAGACAAAGCCTTTTCTGACACTTTTTGTTTACATGAAAACATATTTTTTTTTTTTGCAAGAAAATTACGTTGAACCCCCAAACACTATATATATATTGTTAAAGCAAAGGCCCTACAGATTAAAATGGTGGGTGTTGCATTTTTTTTTTCCACACAGTATTTGCGCAGCGATTTTTCAAACGCATTTTTTGTGGAAAAAATACACTTTTTTTTTATTTTAATGCACTAAAACACACTACATTGCTCAAATTTTTGATGAAATAAAAAATATGATCTTAGGCCGAGTACATGGATACCAAACACGACATGCTTTGAAATTGCGCACAGACACGCAGTGGCGACAAACTACATACATTTTTAAAAGCCTTTAAAAGCCTTTACATGATACCACATTAGATTCACGGAGGAGGTCTACTGCTAAAATTACTGCCCTCAATCTGACCTTCGCGGTGATACCTCACATGCATGGTGCAATTGCTGTTTACATATGACGCCAGACCAACGCTTGTGTTCGCCTTTGCGCAAGAGAAGGGGGGGCAGGGGTGCTTTTTTTTTTTTTTTTTTTTTTTTTTTTTTATTTAGGTTTTTTATTTTTTTTTTAAAATGTTAATTCCATTTTTTTTCTTTGTTATCATTTTTTTTATTGTTATCTCAGGGAATGTAAATATCCCCTATGATAGCAATAGGCAGTGACAGGTACTCTTTTTTTGAAAAAATTGGGGTCTGTTAGACCCTAGATCTTTCCTCTGCCCTCAAAGCATCTGACCACACCAAGATCGGTGTGATAAAACGCTTTCCCAATTTCCCAATGGCGCGGTTTATATCCGGGAGGGGGGACATTCCCTCCCACTGCTTGTAAAAGCAGTCTAGAGGCTAATTACCCGCTAGAATTGCTTTTACATGAAAGCCGATCACTGGCTGAAAAGAATGATACCAAGATGATACCTAAACCTGCAGGCATCATTCTGTTATAACCATTCAAAGTCCAGCAACATACTGGACATATATTGTAATCTTTTTTTTTCATGCAGCCTCTTGGCTGAACGAAAATAAGAGATTGATTGGTGGGTATGCCCACCATTAGAATACCTCCCTTCATCCACCCACTTCTAATGATGGGCATACATGCACCATTTATATATGCCGAAGCATGGGGGCATCCTCCCACAAAAGTTATGCCATGTACACACGGTCGCACTTTTCCACGGGGCAAGGCTCCGTCGGAATTTCGACCGTATGTACGCAGCATTAGGAGCCAATCACTCCTCCGCCCCTGCTGCCCCCATGCTTCGGCATATATGCCCTTTTTTTCTAACTGTGGTGGTGCAATCACCTCCTACAGCGTTGGAGTCGCGTCTTTATGTATCGTGGGAGCAAACACTGTTGCTGTCAAGATAAATAAATCCACGCTGCAACTGAATGGCGCACCTGAAAACAAAAAAAAAAATGGTTAACACTAAAACACAGTAAACAAAATTACATACCTGAAAAGCAAGCATGATAAAACATAATAAAACATTGCAGAATAGAATGGAGTAAAAAAAGAGCAACAATAGAGAGAGAATAGAGAGAGAGAGAGAACAATAAAACGACAACTATTTTTTTTTTTTTTGAGATTTACAGGTAAAAAAGCTCCTGACTGTTAGCGACTGAATCAAAACTCTACCACAAAAAAAATGTTAGCGATCGCAGGGATCGGGCCTGACTCTGCGAACGCTGCAGTTATGTGTGCTTAGTGTTTTGTAAGTGACAGTGATCGATCGATACTGCACTTGGGTGGGCTGGGCTGGGCTGGGCGGAGGGGGAAAACGCAGGTGCTAGCAGGTATCTGGGCTGATGCCGCTAACAATGCGTTTTTTTTTTGGAACCCTAAACTGCTGGGACGCTAGTATAGATCTGATCAGATCAGATATTGATCTGTTCAGATACTGTACCACTAAGGGAGGTGTATGCTTTGCGTGTGGGTGTTTGCGGTACTGGCACTAACCTGGGGCGACGCAGACCTTATTTGACCCTAAAACCTAATTGATATCACCCGCCGGGCGATCAGGGGGTTAAACCGTTATTGGGTAATAAATGGCGGGTGCCCTGACAGTATAAAAAACAAACTATCTAACCAGCGTCACCCGTAACAGTTATACGGTGATCACTGGTGAAAGGGTTAACTAGGGGCAATCAGGGGGTTAAAACCTTTATTAGGTAATATATGGGGGTACCTGACGCTATATAAAAACCTGACGGGGAACCTAAATAACGAAATAACTAACTGGCTAACCAGCGTCACCAGTGACACTTATACGGTGATCACTGGTGAAAGGGTTAACTCTAGGGGCAATCAGGGGGTTAAAACCTTTATTTAGGTTGTAATATGGGGGTACCTGACCTATAAACCTATTTATGAACCTATATAAACATGGCGGTTAACCTAAAAAAAAAAAAACTGGTTACCTAGCGACACCAGTGACACTAATGCAGCGATCAGAAAAACGATCGCTTAGTGACACTGGCAAAAGGGGGTGAAAGGGTTACCTGGGGGGCAATCAAGGGGTTAAACCTTTATTAGGGGGGGGGGGGGTAGGGGGCTACCTTGGACCTAAAACTAACTGCCCTGACAGTTATTACAGTCACACTGACACTAAATGCAGTGATCAGTAAATAAATGATCACTGCAATTAGTGACACTGTGACTGGGGGGGCAGGGGGTGATCTGGGGGGTGATCTGGGGGTGATCTGGGGGGTGACAGGGGGGTGCATTGTGTGCCTATGTGTACTGGTGTCAGTGTACTGTTGGTGCACTAACCTGTGTGTGTTGACTCCTCGGCGTTCCGGTCTTTCTGACCGGCGCGCCGAGTGTGACATCACTTCCTCTGCCTGTGTTTTGATTGACACAGACAGAGGAAGCATCTGATTCGCCAGGAGCGATCGCGAGGGGGTGGCCAGAAACCACTGGCCGTCCCCTCATCCCGGATCGCTCCTGAAGCGATACCGACCGTCCCCGCCGGCCGGGGGGGGTCCGATCGGACCCCCCACGCGCCTGAAGAATGGCACGTACAGGTACGTGGTTTTGCCTGTACGTGCCATTCTGCTGACGTATATGTATATGGGGCGGTCGGGAAGTGGTCTTAAGAACAAAACTAGGCAAGGATATAAAAGTACCCTTTAAACCACTTATGTATTCCTTCAAAATTCATCTAATTTAATTATTAAAATTGTGCTAAGCTGCTGGCTTGCAGTTAGGAAGTCTACTTAGTAAGCTGATGACAGGAAGGGCAGTAAGTAGGAGTGTTTGGGGAAGGCATCACAATTGTAGCGGTGTTCTGTAACAATACAGCAAAGAAAGAGGCTGGGCATCGGCCCAGTAGAGATTGTGATCCAATAGGTTCTTGCTGACAAAAGTCCTTGGGAAATAGGTTGTTGGTGTATAATACATGTCCAGTGAGATTCTACATTTTAATTTCCCTAACAAATAAATTACAAATAGTAATGATCAATCAGGAAAATTGCCAATGTGTTCTTTTTTTTTTTATTCAATTGAATAATGAACTACTTATGTTTCTTATGTAGTTCTAGAGTCCAGGTATAAAGTTGTATGTTTTTGTGCAAATTAAATCTCAGAGGTTTCTGTGGCATAAATGTGTGTTGGCAAGGAACCCACTAACAGGGTAAGAGTGCAGCAAAATGACCTTGTCTGTCTGTTGCTTCTATTCCTTTGTCAATTCACTGGCTGGGGGCATGAACATGTTCTAGTTGTATTGTTCGTACTGCAGTAGAGAACATTGAAGCCATCAACTTGGTCTGGCAGGGCTGTATTCATTCTCAGGTCTGACTGGACAAATCTTTTGGTGGGTAAAGTAACTCTCATATATTTATTTTAAGTGTATATTTAGGTATTTGCTTGTAGCTTCGATTATATATTACTCTTATTCTGGCAAAGAGTATTTTATAGTAAACTGGAATATGTATTTATTATTATTATGTAATTATTATTATTATTATTATTATTATGTATTATTGACTGTCTTAGTTGTCGATACTAATACAAACTGGGGTGAGTGTTGCACAATATGTGTTAGGATGTTGCAAGGTCAAAGCGAGCCTGTTGTCATACAAAAGATTTCAAAGCAAACCATGCCCACACCAATCCTAAGAACTGTTGTGCTGATGTCTGTAAGGAAACTGACACTTCTGGTAGTGTCAATAGTCAGGGTTGGCTGCTCCTGATGCCCTATATGTAAGTACATAGCTCCCAACTGTCCCTGATTTGGAGGGTGTGTCCCTGATTTGGAACAACATCCCTCTTTCCTCATCATTTGTCCCTCATTTTGGTCGGATCTATATAGTTATATATAAAAATAGTTTCCAGTGCTAAACCTTTCATCCAATTTCTAAATTACTGCATTTTTAAATGTCAAAAACCAGTATAAAGGAATAGTAGAGGTAAAAAAAAGCACTTATAAGTTAACTAATAATTTTTTTGTACAATTCTCCTTTAAAGGGGCATGGCAGTGGGTGTGTCCTATGCATACATACTTTTGTTAATAGGTGTCCCTCGCTCCCATCTCAAAAAGTTGGGAGGTGCAGTATGTAACGCCTGTATCCTGTAATGAGTGGAGTTTGGAGGGAGGAACCAGTTAGAGCTGGGGGGAATCCAGGAGATTGACACTCCCTAAAGTGTCAGTTTGCCTGCCAACTTCAACTGATGATTCCCTAGCATGGAAGTGGATTTTGGTAGCACAGGCAGAAGGACAGGTGAATATATCCTGTCTTCCTTTACAGGTATGGCTTGTTTTAAAACATTTTGTACCACGACTAGGTTGCTTTAAGGATAACCCAGTAAGGGTATGTTTGAAAAATAATCTGAAATGATAATCTACCTAAATATAACTTTCATCTATTTATTTTCTACAACTCTTGTGAAATTCAAAAGTTTTTCCTTTCTGAAAACAGAACCTGTATTTTGATTTTACAGGAGAAATATGTCACTTTAGCAATGAAAATACATTATTTTTAGACTTATTTACATATGAGACCCTTTGAAATCACCATGTTTACTCTAATGTGCTTAGTTTTTTTCTCGGAGTTTCTTATATAATTATGTATATTTAATTATTAATTCTCGTTGAATTCTAGTTAAACCTTCCATCTATGAAAAAGAGACAGACTGTGACAGGAAGGAGTCGGTACTGCTTGGAGACATTCATCGTTTCCAGTGTACAGCTTACGGAAGCCCTCCTCCCACATTTACTTGGATGTGGCAGCCATGCTCAATTACAGCTACAAAGTAAGTTATAATTTACTACGGGTTTTTAAAAAGTAGGAGTAAAGGAAAGAAGGTCAAATACAATACTTTATAGATGTATACTAGAAAAATTGGAAAATTCATATTAAAAATGAGAAAACAAAAAATATTTCTCCTCATTTCCTTTTTTATTCAAGCTGCAATCAGGAAACTCATAGGGAAGAGACCTTTTTAGCCTTTGTCATAAGAAGATTGTAGTGTAATGTATTCAGCTATGTAATCCAACAAAAGGGCTTGGTATCTGGCTATTTTCAGGATAGTTCTTATTCACATCAGTAACAACCAAGCTGAATAGCTCAGCTATTGAGTTGTGGATAATGAAAAAACAATGCATTTTAATACAAAAGCAGAAGGACTCAAATGACATTGAACTGACACTTGGTTGTGAAATTGAAATCGTGTTTCACATACATTCTTACATAATTCATAGGACAATTTAATGTGAACTAGAATTTTAGACTAGTTTGTCAAATGTTTGAAGACCTAGGTGGGCTCTCATGCAAACTCTTATATCTCAGGTTCTGAGATTTGAAAAGAACTGATCAACTAATTTGAATAATTGTTTTTGGATTTTCACAGTGTAGCCTAACATCACAAAGGTTACTGTTTTTTATTATTATTTCTATGTACTCTCTCTTAGTCTGAGCAGATGTATTAATGTTGAGTGTCTTATGTACCTGAGCTCAGTTCTGGTGACAGACACTGAAAAACTGTAATTTACATGGAATGTATCATCTTTTCAATTACTTTTTAGATATACATGTAGTTTGCCATACACTCATCTATCCATGCATAGTACCGTATTTATCGGCGTATAACACGCACTTTTTCCCCCTTAAAATCGGGGGAAAGTCGTGGGTGCGTGTTATACGCCGATACCCCAAAAAAAAAATGACAAAAATCGGTTGCGGCGCCGAAAAATGGCGACCGCGGCCGAAAAAGGCCGGAAAAAGCCGAAGCCGGCTGTTCAGCTCCGCTCGTAGTCCCGCCTCCCTGCGCTCGCTCCCGAAACAGCAGGGAGGCGGGACTCCGAGCGGAGCTGAACAGTCGGCTCGGTCTTTTTCGGCCGCACTTCGGCCTTTTTCGGCGGCGGTTCGGTCTTTTTCGGCCGCGCATGCGCGGTTTGTCACGCGGCAGGAAATTTAAACGTGGGCAAACTGCAAATGACACTAGCAAGCTGCAAATGACACTGGGCAAGCTACAAATGACGCTGGGCAGGTTGCAAATGACGCTGGGCAGGTTGCAAATGACGCTGGGAAAGGTTGCAAATGACGCTGGGCAAGCTGCAAATGACGCTGGGCAAGCTGCAAATGACGCTTAAATGTAAGTTTTTTTTTCCCCTAAACTTCTCTCCTAAAACTTTTTTTCCTTAAAATTCCCTCCTAAACTTGGGGTGCGTGTTATACGCCGGTGCGTGTTATACGCCGATTTTTTAAACCTTGTTTCCATACATATTTTCTACACAATGGGTGCACTTTACTTCTCCTTTTCACATTGGAAGGCCGTAAGTTGGTTTTATCACTTTATGCCTCCAAACATACAATACAGGGACCTGTCTAATTACAAGATAAATTACTCCAATTTAGAAGCACTCAATGTCTCTCTAACAGCTGACAGAGTAGATAGTTTAAGACAATCTTTTCTTTTTCAATGGGCGTAATCCTGTCTTAAATATTTGGGCATCAAGCCCACACCTGACCCTCAACTGTTAAACAATGTAAATTTTCGCTACTTATTAACATAGATTTATTCTGAACTTCAGACATGGAGGACAATTAATTATTTAACTTGGTCTGTGGGGGGGGGGGGTACCGTATTTAAGATGACCACCTTCCCTTAGGTGTTGTACTTGATCCAAATGGTACCTATATTGGCCCTCATTCATTCTTCACCCATCTGCAATCGTTACTTTCTTTTCATTTGGGGATATAAACCACCACACATTCACATTATACTCCTAACCATCCCAAAACAAGATGAAGGAATTGGTTTACCAGAGTTGCTTCAGCACTACAGAGCCTTAAATCTTTAATGGGTGAAACCTTGGGTCAGGCTGGAACAGGAATGCAACCAAGTCCCCTTATCCTGCCTTCCTTGGCTCACTATTTGCCACTTACATTCCCTTAGATTACACCCAATAATTTTAGCCACACCTAGGTTATTTCTTTGACTTTTCCATTTCCACGTATCTCCCTGCTTCCCTTAACGGTGGTCTCAGTACTGAGAGACCCAGAGTTCTCTGCAGGAACCACCAACTAATATTTTAAACATCTTATGGATGTGGGAACATTTTGCCTTACCCATTTCCTAACCTCATCAGGATGCGTCTCCCAAGTGGAGGTACAAAATCTTCTCAACTGGCCCATTTATGATTGGTCCAGTGCGAACCTGGACCTGTTCAGGCATCCTAGATCTTCCACTCCATTTAAAAACCTGTGTAGTTGCACTCATTTTCCCTGAGCTTAATATGGCAGGCCATACAGGATGCAATTTTTGCTCAATTCCCCCATTTTTTTTTTAATTCCTTTATTTCAAATTAAATTGCATTACAAAAATAGAACAGAGAACATATCCAACAACTTTACAACATGAGTGGTAAGACAGGCAGTTAGAAGATGCGACAGTGTGCAGGCAAAATTTGGCGGGACAACTGAGCCTACTTTTTACCTAAGAAACAGTATAAAGAGATACAGTGCTAAGGCAACATTACATGGTACAGGATCGCATAGGCTACTCGTTCAACGTTCTTCCCTGCTTATGGGCGGTTGGACAGCCGTTGGATAAAAAAGTCACTGGCCTGAATGAGATTTTACTTTATTTGTGGGTATATTAGTACGATCATCTGTACGCCCCACACCTGAACGACCTTCCGGTCTCGTTATTTACAGGTTTTATTCAGTATCTTCCTATGGGCTCCTGTGTGGGTGGCAACTAGAGAGAGATTGCTTATGGGGAGGGGGGTGGGGGGGTAGATATTGACGGTGGGAGGAGCAGGGAAGAGGGGGAGATGCAGGGGGGGTAAGGAGAGGGGAGAGAAAACAGGGTTTGAGAGGGCTTCCCGCGAGGCGGCAGAGTGTGTAGAGAAAGGCTGGTGGAGCAAGCAAATTAAGAGGAAGATGGTGTCCTCTGCCCAGGGGGCAGCGGCAGGAAAGTCTGCCTGTGGGGTCCAGGGCTGTGTGCCATTTCTTGGAGATATTCTGAGAGGTCCTCCATGTCTCTCAATTTATTAACTTTCGCAAACCCTCAATTCCCCCATTAACAGTCAGTGTTTATGGGTTAATCTATTGTTCTATTGGAGCTATTGTGTTCTCCCAGTGGGGGGGGGGGGCATGGGGAGCCGTCCCTGCCAGAAGAAAACAGTAATTTTCGTTAGCGGCTATAGCTGCTGGCAATAATTGCATGCTGAAATCCTGACATGCTGGTTGTACCTAAGTCAATCTATGGATCGACTTGAGTACATTCAGCCTTCTTATAGATGGTTCGAATCTCGGCCAGTTCAGCAGGGATTTGAACCATCTATGGTCAGCTTAAATGTGGTAAATACTGCTGATTTCCATCACCCATTCATGTGCAAGCAAAAATGCTGTTTTTTTTTTTTTCTTGCACCTGATTGGGTATTCTTTACAAAGTGAATCTTTACTACATTTATATTACATTTACTAAGGAGAATGAGTGCAACTGCACTTGCCAAAAAACCATAGTAGTGTGCTTATTTCTGGCTAATCAAGATTCCAGCTATAATGCATGTGCCAATAAGTATAGTCCTCAAAATATGAGAGTTGTGGTCTTGGTCACAGTAGGGTTATCTCTTACTCGCAGAAGTCCTAAATTATTTTTTTTTAGATATGACGCATGGCTTTATTTCCTGCACTTGACTGATTTTCTCTTCTTTTCCAACCTTCACTAAAATCAACAAGGAGATTTAGCCTGCCCCTATTGTTCTTTGTTTCACTTCCTCTCAAATCCCTGACTTACACTTACAAACTGCAAATGTCAGACCAGCCGTTGGCCTTTTTCTGAGCCCGAAACATGCTAATTATGCCAGCTGAAATTATCAAAGAGCCTTGATGAGAAATTGTCTCACCCATCTTAAGTTGTTGTCTTATATAATCAGGAAAGCACAATCAAAACAAGACATGATAGGTCTAAATGAAAGAAAGAGTCAGTTGTCTGCTGGACATGTATAGCTCATGTACCAACATAAGATGGCAAGTGGACAATTTCCTTTGTTTGCGTAAGCAATCATACAAATTAGTGCACAGATCATTGCTGTTTATAGCTACATGACACGTGGAAATAAGCCCATTCTCTGCAATACTCATTCCATTAAGATGCTCATTCCACTTATAGTCGTTTTATAAAGACTGAGATCATTTTTCAACAATTTAATTCATACTGTTGTGCAAAGTAAAACAAAAAATTAGAAACAGGGGAAACTCTAATGAGTTTCCTTGTGGTCTACAAAGGACCCACCCACATTAGAACCCACCATTCTCAATTAGGGATGAGCCGATGTTCGAGTCGAACGCAAGTATGTGAATTTAGAACATTATGGGAGCTTTTGTGGGAAATTTGAGCGCCCGTCAATGCACTGCGAGATCGCAGTGCATTGGCGGCTGCTGATTGGCCAAAGCATGCACCTGACCTGCATGCTTTGGCCAATCACATCGCTCTCTCCTGTAAAAGCCATGATTGGCCAAAGGCAGGGTGCCTTTGGCCAATCATGGCTCAGGGGACATTTCTAAAGGAAAAAAATTCATTTAAAACTGCTACTAACTATCCCCCCCCCCCATTTCCTCCGGCCTGCCAGGTTGCATGCTCGAATCCCGGCAATATACATAAAAATCATTGAAAAAAATGGCATGAGTTCCCCCCCCCCCAGTCCATTACCAGGCCCTTTGGATCTGGTATGGATATTAAGGGGAACTCTGCGCCAAAATTAAAAAAAAATGGCTTGGGGGTCCCCCCTAAAATCCATACCCTTCAGGTCTGATATGGATTTTAAGGGGAACCCAGCACCAAAATAAAAAAAATGGCTTGGGGTCCCCCCTTAAATCCATACCAGACCCTTATCCGATTACGCAACCTGGCAGGCCGCAGGAAAAGGGGGGACAAGAGACCGTCCTCCTCCTGATCTGTACCAGGGCACATGCCCTCAACATGGGGAGGGTGCTTTAGGGTCCTCCCAAAGCACCTTGTTGATGGGGACAAGGGCCTCTTCCCCACAACCCTTCCCCGGTGGTTGTGGGGTTCTGCGGGCGGGGAGCTTATCGGAATCTGGAAGCCCCCTTTAACAAGGGGGCCCTCAGACCCTTCCCCTATGTGAATGGGTATCGAGTACCTTGTACCCCTACCCATTCACCAAAAAAAGTGTCAAAAATAATAAAAAATAAATAATAATGACAGGAGACAGTTTTGGACAATTCCCTTGTTTAAAAAAAGAAGTGTCCCGCGACGATTCATCTTGAATCACAGTGCTGACGACACGAGAAAAAAAAGGAAAAACTCTGCCGTCCTCGCGACTGCATGCTTTTCACGATGACAACGCTTATATAGCTGAGGGCGGGGCCACCCAGTGACATAAACGGGTGACCTCGCCCCTTTGATGTCACGTGATGTCATGTGACATCAGAGAGGGCAGGGTCACCCATTTACATCCCTGGGTGGCCCTGCCCTCAGCTATATAAGAGCTGTCATCGTATAAAGATTTTTTACGGGTTTTTTTTCTCATGTTTTTGGCGCTGTGATTTAAGATGAATGGACATTGCAGGACTTTTTTTATTTTACTTTTTAATAAAGGAATTGTCCAAAACTGTCTCCTGTCATTTTTACTTTTTTGACACTCCTTTGGTGAATGGGTAGGGGTACAATGCACCCGATACCCATTCACATGGGGGGGCGGGATCTGGGGGTCCCCTTGTTAACGGGGGCTTCCAGATTCTGATAAGCCCCCTGCCTGCAGACCCCGACAACCACCGGGCAAGGGTTTTGGGGAAGAGGCACTTTTCCATAACAACATGGGGACAAGGTGATTTGGGGGGGACCCCAAAGCACCCTCCCCATGTTGAGGATATGTGGCCTGGTATGGTTCAGGGGGGGGCCCTCTCTCTTCCCTCCCTTTTCCTGTGGCCTGCCAGGTTGCGTGCTCGGATAAGGGTTCGGTATGGATTTTGGGGGGGACCCCCATGCCAGTTTTAAAAAAAAATTGCCGCGGGGTTCCTCTTAATATCAATCCCAGACCTGAAGCAGCGAGCAGTTTTAAATGCCATTTTTTCCTCTAGAAATGTAATTTTGCTGTGGTACTGTTATAAACACTGGAAAGATGTGCTTCTTTACAGGCAGACTAAGGAGACCTCCCAGGCACAATATTTAAAGGAATATTTCATTTTTATTGTTTCACTTTAAGCATTATTAAAATCACTGCTCCTAAAAAACAGCAGTTTTTAAAACTTTTTTTGCATTGATACATGTCCCCTGGGGCAGGTCCTAAAACACTTTTTATGGCAATAACTTGCATATAAGCCTTTAAAATCAGCACTTTATCGGTGCTCGCACAAATTTTTGGCCTTTTTGCACATTCTGCTGCAAAATGAACTGGGGGGGGGGGGGGGTTCGGCTCAAATCCCTGACTTACACTTACAAACTGCACTAAAATTAAAAAAACAATTTTAATTTTAGTGATCCCGCAACAAGCACAACATTCATTTTTAATTTAGAGAATTATTTGCAACTATATGCTGTTGTTAAAATGAATCAGTTAATTAAAGTCAAACAGTTAATTGACCACATTTTCCCTCCAAACCCATTTTTTTTACTTACCTCTTGGGATGGAGTAGCTTCTTTCTCTCAAAATGCATCGTTAGGTGCCTTGGTAGCTAATTGTTGCAAATGCGGACACTTAGGCATAGTGAAAGAATCTTAGTGTATGGTAAGTTCTGACCACAATGGCTTTGAGCTTGGAAGCTATCATTCATGGTGAACAGTTATTAGGATTAAATTGCGCATTTAGTTTTTTTCTTTTGGCAGATCGGCTGGCGTTCATTGTCAATGACAATGACATAATTGTGCCATTTTTGGAAGTTTTTTATTTTTTGGGGGAATTTTGAATTATGTACCCCTTATCCATGTGTGGTGGGCAGTATCTGGATTTCCCCTTATTTTTGAAGATGGATCCCAGATTCTAAGTAGACATGTGCATAACAGAAAAATTTGTTTTGTTTCTCTTGGGATAGATTTGTTATGCTGCTAATTTTGTTTCGTTATTATTTTTTCCGAATTTTTGGAATTACTGGAATTAGAATCAATCGAAAAAAAATTGATCAACTGACCCAAGCCGGCCGCCGCGTCCTTAACAACCGTTGACTAATCTGCTTTCAGTGGGTTTCCCCACCATCAGCAGAATGTAAACAAATTTAAAGCTAGTTTAAAAAAAAAAAAAAAAAAAACAGCATGGGGGTCCCCCCTTAATCCATGCCAGCCCCTTCAGGTCTGCCCCCCAAAAAAAATCCATAACAGACCACCCCCTTCCTGGCAGCCCAGCATTCCAGGAAGGGGGAGTGAGTGAGCACCCCCCCCCTCCTGAACCATACCAGGCCACATGCCCTCAACAAGGAGATTACTGTGGGGCAGCCCCCCCTTTAACATGCCCTCAACATAGGGACAAGGGTCTGTTCCCGGCAAGTCCGTTTTTTTTAAATAAAGGACTTGTCCAAAACTGTGTTTGTGTTTTTACTCACTTTTTTTTTGGTGAATGAGTAGGGGTACTATGTATCTTACTCATTCACATAGGGGCAGGATCGGGGGCCCCCTTTTTAAGACCTTGCAGACCCCCACAACCACTGCCCAGTGTTTTGGGAAGGGGCCCTTGTCCCCATGGTGGGGGGGAGGTCACTCCCCCCTTTCCTGTCCTGCCTGAATTTGTTCTGTTTACATTCTGCTGACAGTATCAAGACTCACTGACAGTAAATGAGTCATCAGTTGTTAAGGATGCAGTGTCCAGCCCGCTCCTTAACAACCAGCTACTCTTCATACAGAATTCTGATTGGCTGATCAATTTTTTCGATTGATTTGAATTCCAATTGTTCCAAAAATTCTATGCATTAAGATAAAAAACCTTCTGTGTGTAGCAGCACCCCCAATTAGCTACATGAGATACTTCTCTCTCCAGTGATGTCCACGATCCCCTCAGCCATCCAGTACACTCCTCCTGATTGTCTGAGAAGGAGCAGTGGCGCTATTGGCTCCCGTGGCTGTCAATCAAAGTCAGTCAGCCAATCAGGGGAGAAAGGGGGCAGGGATCTGACTCGGCTTGGGTGCCTGCCTGAAGCCACTCAAAGGAGGGAGGGACTAGGACTAGGAGCAGCAAAGAGGGACCCGAGAGGAGGATCCAGTATGCTCTGTGCAAAACCAACTGCATAGAGGAGGTCAGTATAACATGTTTGTTATTTAGCCTTTACAATCACTTCAAACTTTATTTATTCTCTTTTCCACTAGTGCGCAGTATAATATCTTGTCTTTAATATTGTATGTTTTTTACAATGAAATGATATGTTCTCATACTTCGAATTGTACCTCTGATCTGTGATGATAATAATAATAATAAAAATAATAATATTAATAATTACTATGATTGTTATATTATTATGTACCTCTGATCTGTGATGATAATAATAATAATAAAAATAATAATATTAATAATTACTATTACTATGATTGTTATATTATTATTTTACAAATCTTCAGAAAAATTGGATTTTAATTCTAGCACAAGCTCTGCATATCACACAGATCATACATGTAAAATATGATCATTTATTTTAAACATAGAATTATAAAACTGTACGTTATTATGATTATTATTATTTCCAGGGTAGAGTGAAAAGGCTAAACATGGATTTTTAATTATAAACAAATGGTCATACCTTAGGATGGAAAGAAAACTGAAATTATACTTTAAGTGAATAGACTGAGAAATAAATTTGCACATGATTCTAATCTCCCCTTGCTATGTAAGTCTCAGTGACATTCTATAGTTCCTCAAAATCTTATCCTTTTTATATAAGGTGTGACATGGATTCCAATATTGAACGGATACGTCTTTTAGACAATAACATGGACAATTACACAACTCCATCTGTTGAAGAAATCAGCATGCCATCTGAAGACAAAAACAAAGTAAGTGCATATTTGAAACAATAGTTTTTCTCCTATTCTTTTATTAGTCACTCTGAAAAGTCCTGATGTATAGCAAATTGGCACTAGTAACTGGGTTGTTGATCAATATTCCAGTTTGATCAACAGAGCTACTGTTTTTCTATGCCAGTTCATATTCATATTACATTTCATGACACTTAACTGAAATTGAACTTGGCTTTAGCAAGAAACACTTACTGAAAGACTATTTGCCAAAACTCATAT
>CM053033.1:66833476-66886972 GCA_028564925.1 Lithobates sylvaticus | reverse complement strand
CTGTAACCGTCTTTCGGCTATGGCCCGGTCGGCATGTGGTTAAAAGCACTCGCGGCTATAATGAATTGTCGGCAGAGAAAAGTCATTGATAAAAAAAAAAAAAAAAAAAACATTATGACCACCCCATTAAAAAAAAAAAAATCATATATATATATATATATATATATATATATATATATATATATATATATATATATATATATATATATATATATATATATATATATATATATATATATATATATATATATATATATATATATAGAAAACATTTTTTTGGAAAAGAAAAAAATAAATTAAATAAGAATAAATAATTTTTGAAAAAAAAATTTCAATAATTTTTTTTTTAATGATTTTTTTTTCTTAAATGTTTTTTTTTCAAAAATGATTTTTTTATTTTCCAAAAAAAATATTTTTTTAAAAAAATTTCCGATTATTATTTTTTTTTCTTCAAAAGATTTTTTTTCAATTATTTTTTTTTCTAAAATTAATTTTTTTCTAAAATTATTTTAATTTTCTAAAATTATTTATTTAGATTTTTTTCCAAAAAATTTTTTAACATTTTTTTTTCTAAAATGATTTTTTTTTTTAATAATTTTTTTATTTCCGATTTCTTTTTTTTTGAAAATGATATATATATTTTTTTATTCGATTTCCGATTTTAGATTTACGATTTCCCGACTTCCTGAATTTTTTTTCCAAAATTATTTATTTTTCTTTAAATTTATTTTTTTTAATTTTAATTTTTTTATGTATTTTTTTAAATGTATTTTTAATTTATTTAGAAATTTTTTTTATTTTTTTTTAATTTTTTTTCTTAATATTATATATATATATATATATATATATATATATATATATATATATATATATATATATATATATATATATATATATATATATATATATATATATATATATATATATATATATATATATATATATATATATTTTATAATTTTTTTTATTTTCGATTTTCCGATTTCCGAAATAAATAAAAGGTAAAATAAATAAGACATTTTTTTTTTTTTAAACACGCCCTGTCCCACCGAGCTCGCGTGCAGAAGCAAACGCATACATGAGTAGCGCCCTCATATGATAACGCTGTTCAAACCACACATGTGAGGTATCGCAGCGATCGGTAGAGCGAGAGCAATAATTCTTCTCAAAACATGCAACCTGTACAATTTTTTAAACGTCGCCTATGGAGATTTTTAAAGATAAAAGTTTGTCGCCATTCCACGAGCGGGCACAATTTTGAAGCGTGACATGTTGGGTATCAATTTACTCAGCGTAACATTATCTTTCACAATATAAAAAAATTGGGCTAACTTTACTGTTGTCTTATTTTTTTATTCAAAAAAGTGTATTTTTTCCAAAAAAGTGTGCTTGTAAGACCGCTGCGCAAATACGGTGTGACAGAAAGTATTGCAATTAGCCGCCATTATATTCTCTAGGGTGTTCGAAAAATATATATATATAATGTTTGGGGGTTTCTAAGTAATTTTCCAGCAAAAAAATAAATAAATGTTTTTAACTTGCAAACACCAAATCTCAGAAAGAGGCTCGGTCCTTAAGTAGAAAATTTTAAGATTTGCGCAACATTTAATTATACGTTTTTTTCTTCTGGAGAGTTACAGTAAAAGCAGTGTCTGTCAAGTATAGGTGTGTTGGAATAAATTTTTGTGTTCTTCCTTATTGGCATGAGCACTGTTACCTGCTGATCTGCACGTCTCACAGGGAGCAGGTGAAGTAATATAATCTGTGCATTTGAGCTTTGAATATGTGTATACTTGCATTATCCATTTATCACCAGCAGAGGTGCCCAAGTACCACTTTTCTGATTTCAGTTTTTAGCGTGTATTTATACTATTACATCAAACTCTTACAATCTATGAAAACTCTTTTTATAACAGTAGGTCATTTTCAGTAAATGAATTTTGTGTCCTTTTTTTCACACAAATAGAGCTTTCTTTTGGTGGTATTTAATCACTGCTGGGTTTTTTTTTTTGCGCTATAAATCAATAAATACAGAAAATTCGGTAAAAAAAAAAAAAAAAAAAAATTCTTTGTTTCTATTAAAAATTATTGCAGAGTATTGGCAGAGTATTGGCAGAGTATTACAGTGTTGCACAGTGGGTGCAGAGCGTTGCACAGTGGGTGCAGAGCATTGCACAGTGGGGGCAGAGCATTGCACAGTGGGGGCAGAGCATTGCACAGTGGTGGCAGTGTATTGGCCAGCGCTGTGGGCACTACACATCCAGCCCACAGCGCTGGTCCCGTCTCTCCCCCTCTCTGCTTCTCCCCTCTCTGTACCGATCTGTACAGAGAGGGGAGGGAGGAACCGGCGTCATGACGTGACGCCGGTTTGTGTACATGTGATCGCTCCGTCACACCCTATATTGTCAAAAGGATTGAGACACCTGCCTTTACACGCACATGAATTTTAATGGCATCCCAGTCTTAGCCCCCATACACACGGTCGGAAATTCCGATGGAAAATGTCCTATCGGACCATGTTGTCGGAAAATCCGCCCGTGTGTGGGCTCCATCGGACTTTTTCCGTCGGAACTTCCAACGGAAAAAATTTGAGATCCGGCTCTCAAATTTTCCGACAACAAAATCCGATCTGACTTTTTCCGATCGTGTGTAGAGAATTCCGACGGACAAAGTGCCACGCATGCTCAGATCAAATTACGAGACCAAACCTATGGGCTACTAGCCTCTACGTAGTTCCGTCGTACGCAACGAACGTCACCATGTTCAGAATGATCGGATTTTCCGACAACTTTGTCCGACCGTGTGTATGCAATACCAGTGTCGGACAAAATCCATCTGAAACAATCTGACGGATTTTGTGGTCGGAATTTCCAACCGTGTGTACGGGAGCTTAGTCTGTAGGGTTCAATATTGAGTTGGCCCACCATTTGCAGCTATAACAGCTTCAGCTCTTCTGGGAAGGCTGTCCACAAGGTTTAGGAGTGTGTCTATGGGAATGTTTTTACTGAACAAATAGTTCTTTTACTTTCCAGAGTGCAGCCTTCACAGATATATATTTAACACAGGAGTTGGCACCGGTACCCCTTTCTGTAATTTTACTATGGGAATGTTTGACCATTCTTACAGAAGTGCATTTGTGAGGTCACATACTGACGTGGATGAGAAGGCCTGGCTCGCAGTCTCCGCTACAATTCATCCCAAAGTTGTTCTATATGGTCAGGACTCTGTGCAGGCCAGTCAAGTTCCTCCACCCCAAACTCACTCATCCATGTCTTTATGGACCTTGCTTTGTGCACTGGTCCAAATCATTTGGTGGAGGGGGGATTATGGTGTGGGGTTGTTTTTCAGGGGTTGGGCTTGGTCCCTTAGTTCCAGTAAAGGGAACTCTCAAGGTATCAGCATACCAAAACATTTTGGACAATTTCATGCTGCCAAGTTTGTGGGAACAGTTTGGGGATGGCCCCTTCCTGTTCCAACATCACTGCGCACCAGTGCACAAAGCAAGGTCCAAAAAGACATGGATGAGAAAATTTGGGGTGGAGGAACATAACTGGCCTGCACAACCTGTCCTGACCTCAACCAGATAGAACACCTTTGAGATGAATTAAAGCAGAGACTGCGAGCCAGGCCTTCTCGTCCACATCAGTGCCTGACCCCACAAATGCTCTTCTGGAAGAATGGTCAAAAATTCCCATAGACACTCCTAAACCGTGTGGACATCCTTCCCAAAAGAGTTGAAGCTGTTATAGCTGCAAAGGGTGGGCCAACTCAATATAGAAACCCTATGGATTAAGACTGGGATGCCATTAAAGTTCATGTGCGTGTAAAGGCAGGCATCCCAATACTTTTGACAATATAGTGTGTGTGTGTGTGTGTGTGTGTGTGTGTGTGTGTGTGTGTGTATATATATATATATGTGTATGTGTGTATGTATGTGTATAAGGGTAGAGCTTACCAGCTGAGCTGAGTCCATGCCAGATATGCCGTTTTAAGGGATTGCAGGCCCACTTTTATTAAAGAAAGAAAATGTCCATAAAACAGAAGAAGAAGAGTTGCCCACACAGGGGTTTCAGCTTTCCACAGCAACAATGTAAGGCTACTTTCACACTGGAGCGGTGGGGGCGCTGGCGGTAAAGCGGCGCTATATTTAGCGCCGCTTTACCGGCGTTTTAGTGGCGCATTGCGGCCGCTCGCGGGGTGTTTTTACCCCCCGCGAGTGGCCGAAAAAGGGTCAATACCGCCCGCAAACCGCCGCTATAGCGGCGTTTTGCGGGCGGGTTCCGCGCGCTCCCCCATTGTGTTCAATGGGACCGGGCGCTATAGGAGCGGTAAATATACCGCTCCTATAGCGAGCCAAAGATGCGGCTTGCAGGACATTTTTGAGCGTCCTGCAAGCGCACCGCTTCAGTGTGAAAGCCCTCGGGCTTTCACACTGAAGGAACAGCAACAGCTGTTTCGGGTCGGTTTGCAGGCGCTATTCTTAGCGCAATAGCGCTTGCAAACCGCCCCAGTGTGAAAGGGGCCTAAGTCAAACCAAAAATACCAAGCCACCTGGGTCTCTTTAGGAGCACGGCTGCTCAGACTTGTGCTTCAGCCCTCTCAGCTCTTTAACAGAGTTCCTGTACACCCAGTACCTCAGCACTCTTTTCCAGCTTCCTTTTCCAGCCCACAGGCTTGGGCCCTCTGTCTGCTCTCACAGACAGACCTGTGCAGACATGCACACTTCTCCCTTGCTTGCCTGGACTCCTCGGGAGGGTGGAGCCCAGAACCATGGTCAGGTGTGTACAAATAGCCCAGCACACACACCTGACCAGTCAGTATGCTGGTGGATCTCAAGACCTGGACCCAGGACTGGGGATTTCATCCCACCCGGATCGCTACAAAATCCCTGGGCTTCAGATCCCAAAACGGATTTTAGTGAACAATGAGGAAACTGAAAAGCCAGTTTCCTCCCAAATAAGCAAATAAACTGGAGCCCCTCAACCTGCCTGGTTGAGAATCCTCCGTCCAAACACTGGTGGGGTACCTCACTACCACAATATATATATATAGCAATATATATATATATAAATATACAGTATATATATATATATATATATATATATATATATATATATATATATATATATATATATATTTATTTATACACATATACTGTATATATAGTAGTATATATTGTGGCCTACATATATATAATACAGCCAATTTACTACTGTGTATTTAAACATTTTTATGAATAGAAGCCATCAAGATTCAACACATTACCTGCTACCCTGAATAGCAGATCTTCTAGGCACCAGAATCTAGGGGTCAGGTTTTCTTGTAGAACACCCCAAATACTAGAGTCATCTGATCCCTAAATGTATATATTTATTACAGGTATTTATTTAGTGCTGACAACTGACACAGGTCATTTGCATATTGTACATCAGCATCAGTCCCTGCCCTCAAGGAGCTTACAATATAATGTCCCTACCTCATATGCATATACACATACATTGGACAGTTTAGTCAGGAGCCAATGAATCTAACAACATATTTTTGGAGTGTGGGAGGAAACCTGGAGTACCCAGAGGAAACCCATGAGAGGACATGCAAGTAGTCTCTTGGTGGGGATTTGAACCACAGACCCTAGTGCTGCAAGACACAGGTGCTAATCCAACGCTGTTTCTTGGCCTAGGCCAACAAGGCCCAGGCCTAGGGTGGCACTTTGCAGGGGGGGTAGCACGAAAAGAGTCTCTGCCAGCTTCCGCTACACTTTCAGTGTAGTGCCAGTCATATGGGGCGGACTGGGCCGGGAGGCAAATCGGTCTGGTGCCCCCATAAAGTGGCCTCACCTTTGCCAGTATGAAAATACCGGCAGGCCGACATCAGGGGGGGACAGCCCATACATATGTTGCGGGCCCGGGCATCCCAAAGGGCCCAGGCTGTGAACCCCAACCAATGAGTTGTTGTGCAGGCAGCCGGCATTCCGCAACTTTGGGGGGGCCTGCCGCTCCTAGTTTTGACTGTCTTATCATCACAGCGGACCTCTCACTGGACCTCTCACCTAAGTTCTCAGCTACAGAGAGACAGGTGCCATGCCAGGAGGCTGAAACTGTCTGGAAAAGAAGGTCAGCTGGGCGGGGGCCAGTAAAGTGAAGGGGGAGGAGTTTTCCACTGTGTGAGGTGACCCCATGTCGGGAGAGGTGCAGTGGAGACCAGGGCCGCTGTTAGAAATCATGGGGCCCTGTACAGCCTACCTGATTGAGCCCCCTTTAATCCCGCCCTCAACCCTACCACAGGCCCCTCCCCTGTCTCCACCTCTGCAGATTTGTCACCATTTACATATGCACACACAATCATTATGGCTTATCAGTACAGGGGGGTAGAGGCGGTTTCATTTTATTTAAAATTTTATTTTATTACCAAAAAATGTTTACACTGTGTCTTTCATTTTTTTTGTATCTCTTTTATTGCTATCAGAAGTAATGAACAACATCCCTAGTGATAGCATGGGGCAGTGACAGGTCCCCTTTATGGAGAGATCTGGGGTCTATTAGACCCCATATCTATCCTCTGGCCTCCAAAGCATCTGATCAAACCCAGATTGATCAGACGCTTGTTCAAGCCGGTAATTGCTTCTGGTTTCTAACATCACGCAGTGGGAGGAACGACATCAGTTCCCCTCACTGTGACCCAGGAACTGGATGCTGCTGCTCACATCCTTAAACAGGACCCCTGATTGCACGGGAGAGCCCAGGAAAGGTGGTGGTGGGATGGTGGTGAAACCCCCTTCCACTGACTGCCTGTAAAAGTAATTAAGGGGCTTCTTAGACACTAAGATTACTATTAATTTGGGCAGAATCGCTGGGGCTTAAAAATGATATCTTGATCATTGCTTTAGCGATAATCAAGATATCACCCTTTGAAACCAGCAATGTACCAGTACGTCGCTGGACAGAAAGTGGTTAAAGAGAAGTGGTTGGGAGGTGGTTAGGGGTCACATGTTTACTGCCCCCCAAATGCAAGTGTAAAGCAGCATCTCACTGCGTCTTCACCAGCATTATAAAAATCACACAGGCAGCCATGCGATACACAGTGAGGAGTCTATCCTCTGTGCTCCACTCACAGTGTGCACTGAACCACGGTGCCCGGGTTCTTGCTCCCTTGTCAGCCACAGAGAAGCCTTTTGCCTCACAAGTCACATCAGTCTCTGCAGCCGGCACATGAGGTCTCGGCAGTCAGCGGAGCGGAGCATCGTAGTATCACTCCACCAGGGAAGGCAGTGAGCAGCGGTGGCCGGAACTAATTAAAAAGCAGAGCAATGTGCGGTGCAGTTTTATTTACATCCGCCCGAGAAACAAGAAATAGTCCAACCACTGCTCTCACGTCCTGAGCCCCTCTGATGACCTGATGGGGGTCCAGGAAAATGTAATTACCCCTTCCCTAAGCAAGTAGTAGGGGACGGGGGTGAAGTTTAGAAAGCTCTATTTTTTAATAGCCAGAAAGTAACTGTAAAGTTGCCTGGGCCCCCCTGCGGAGCTTCTGGAGGCCGGGCCCGGTACAACAGGGCTGCCTGTACTGCCCTATCAGCGGGCCAGGTGGAGACACATGAAGGGAGCCAGGCAGGCTGAAAGGAAACACCAGTTGAGTGGGAATTACAGGAAAATGACCTAGATGCCACTGGGCTTCTAATCTGGGTAGTAGGGATGGTGCCGATGCAAGGGAGATATTGCTATATATTATAGTGACTTACCATAGATCTCAGCTACTGGTAATCTATATAGGAGTTAGGTGTTAATGTTTATACAGTAGCTGACTAGATTATATAGCATGGGGTACCCAGGGTAGAAGGAAAGTTACACTATTTGGATGAAACTTGCATGGCACTTACCTAGCTTCCAAAGGGATTTTAATCTAGGGATGGTGCAGACACAATGGACACTGATATGGTCACCTATACCTGGCAGGTAGGTAGTAGGACTCTCCTACAATCCTTTGCTTGTGTCAGTTGTACATATTAAGGAATCTTAATTTTATTTCTGTTGATTGCTGATGATAAAAATAAATAGATAGGATAGGATTTATTTGTTCCTGCCCCCAATTCGTCCTTTGCTCAATGCCAGGACCACATACCTTCATCACTGTACTATATTTTTTCTGCTGCACCGCTGGCATTGTTATATCCTCTTAGTCCTCTCCATGAATTTGGCAAATTTGGCCGCCTATTAATGGTGGTTGGCTTTGACAGTTTCCTTTTTTTCATTTTGGATAGAGTATGGTTATAGCCCTTGTCATTTTTTTTTTTCCATCCCTGTCCCATTGTGGAGAATGTATTTTCATTTCCTGCCCCATAGCCAAACAGGAAGTGAGAGGAAATCTCTGCAAGTTAAGGGAATTCATTGCCCCCTCCCCCCCCAAGGCCCTCAGACCTAGTGTCCCCACTGGAAAATGTCAGTGTGGGTCTAACAGGTAGGGGTGGGTCATATTTAAATTAGGGGGTGCACATGTTTAGTTAGGCCTAGGGCAGCACAAAACCTAAATACACCACTGTGCTAATCACTAAGCAAACATACAGTCCAGGGCTACAAATAGTAACTAATTGGTTGCAGACTCTGACCACCAGAATGGTTCCTAGTGCTGGCCCTCCCTTTACCTCTTCGTGTGCTGCGATGCTTAGGGTTACAGACAGGGCTCGAGTCCTGCGGGAACGCGTGGGAACGGCGTCCCTGCACTTTTTTCACAGCAGGAACGCCGTTCCCTCTTCAGGACTAGAGCCGCCAGAGGCTCTAGCACAGCACAGGCATCACTAAATGGCGGACCGCGGCCAAGTCCGGACCGCGTCAATGATCTGTGCGGCCCCGCCGCGGTCACGCCATTTAAGATTTGTTTTTTTATCTTCAGCTGCCGCTGCCTGCTAGCTCTGTTATCTTCACAGAGCTGACATCGGAAGAGCAGCACAGTGATGCACGGAGGGCAGGGGCTGGCCCAGTTAACTGATTGGTTGATAGAATGCAGAGCAGTTCTAGCAACCAATCAATTAACTGAGGCAGGTCCCGCCTTCTGTCCATCCCTTTGCTGCACTTCCGATGTCAGCTCTGTGCCTCTGATGTCATCTGCTGTGTCCTGTGTAAGGTAAGACAGGGAAGAGGGCACTGTAATGAAGGACGGAGGGGGAAAGTATCAGAGGAAGGAGGGGTGATATAAAAGGGAGGTAGGGCAGGAATGTGAAGGGGGGATCTACAAAGGGGGTGCCATAAAGAGGGTGAGGACAGACAGGAATGTGAAGGAGGTTCTATAAAGGGGGTGAGAACAGGAATGTGAAGGAGGGTGCTATAAAGGGGCTGAGGACAGGTTTACATTTTAAAACTGGCTACTTGGTCATCTCCTGTAGCATGTCGCATTCGCAGTCTGGTCATCTCCTGTAGCATGTCGCATTCGCAGTCTGGTCATCTCCTGTAGCATGTCGCATTCGCAGTCTGGTCATCACCTGTAGTATGTCACATTCGCAGTCTGGTCATCTCCTGTAGCATGTCGCATTTGCAGTCTGGTCATCTCCTGTAGCATGTCGCATTCGCAGTCTGGTCATCTCCTGTAGCATGTCGCATTCGCAGTCTGGTCATCACCTGTAGTATGTCGCATTCGCAGTCTGGTCATCACCTGTAGTATGTCGCATTCGCGTCTGGTCATCTCCTGTAGCATGTCGCATTCGCAGTCTGGTCATCACCTGTAGCATGTCGCATTCGCAGTCTGGTCATCTCCTGTAGCATGTCGCATTCGCAGTCTGGTCATCTCCTGTAGTATGTGTCATTGGCAGTCTGGTCATCTCCTGTAGCATGTCGCATTCGCAGTCTGGTCATCTCCTGTATGTCACATTCGCAGTCTGGTCATCACCTGTAGTATGTCACATTCGCAGTCTGGTCATCTCCTGTAGTATGTCGCATTCGCAGTCTGGTCATCTCCTGTAGTCGCATTCGCAGTCTGGTCATCTCCTGTAGCATGTCGCATTCGCAGTCTGGTCATCTCCTGTAGCATGTCGCATTCGCAGTCTGGTCATCTCCTGTAGCATGTCGCATTCGCAGTCTGGTCATCTCCTGTAGTATGTCGCATTCTGGTCATCTCCTGTAGCATGTCGCATTCGCAGTCTGGTCATCTCCTGTAGTATGTCGCATTCGCAGTCTGGTCATCTCCTGTAGTATGTCGCATTCGCAGTCTAGTCATCTCCTGTAGTATGTTGCATTCGCAGTCTGGTCATCTCCTGTAGTATGTTGCATTCGCAGTCTGGTCATCTCCTGTAGTATGTCGCATTCGCAGTCACTGTATTTTCTGTGAAATATATATGCATATGAGCGTATCATTTTTTTTTTTTTGGTGGGGGAGTGGATCTTGGGTGGGAGTTCCCACACTTTTTTCCCCAGGACTTGACCCCTGGTTACAGAAACCTGAAATCAAGACAAATTCAGGTACTTGTTATTTTTACCAATCACACCACAATAGCAGTTTTAGTTGTTTTTTTTTTTATAACCTGTCAGTATTTTAGTTTTGAATGGGGAAATATGCTTTCACATATGCTGGTTTAAGTTATATATTGGTGTTAATGTATATACAATGTAGTGCTACCCCCATGAGGTCCGCTCAAAGATTCTGCATCCCACTGGTTCCCTTGACCTTGCAAGCCCTCCAACACCTCTGACACTCTGAGTTCTACAAAGGAATTTAAAGTCACACACACACATGCAAAGTAAACCAGCTAAACATTTTTACTGGCAGATTTAAAGACAATTCATTCAGCAATAAAGAGTTTGTAACATACAGTAGATAAAACAGCGTCAATAAACTTGGTGGCAAAGCCAATCAAGAAATAGGTAACTATAACTTCAATAATATATATAATCAGAAGAATTTAACCCTGCATGGAGTCTATGGCTACAGACCAAAAAGGGTAGAGGAATGGTTAGGCTTCCATCAGACCTCTCCCTTTAATCTCCTGACACCACAATCCCAGCAATGTAAAAAAAAACTCTAAATTCACTTTAAACAAATTCTCCGAAGTTTTTATTCCTATTCTCTAACAAGTAAAGTCAATATGAAATTAGCAATGTGATTTAAGGTAGATATTAACCGCTTCCCGACCGCCTCCTGCACATATACGTCAGCAGAATGGCACGGCTAGGCAAAACCACGTACAGGTACGTGGCCCTTTAATTGCCTAGCCGTGGGTCGCGCGCCGCCGGCGGTGCTCGCGACCCAGTCGGGAGCTCCGTGACCACGGCCGCGGGACCAGCGGACTTGATCGCCGCTGGTGTCCCGCGATCGGTTCACAGAGCTGAAGAACGGGGAGAGGTATGTGTAAACAAACCTCTCCCTGCGCTTCCTACTCTGCCTGTCATTGATCGGCTGTTCCCTGTCATCGGGAAAGCCGATCAATGACGTCAGACGTCAGCCCCGCCCCCTAATATTAAAAAAACACACACGTCACAGCCCATAACCCCTCCCCTCCCCCTAGTGGTTAACTATTTCACTGCCAGTGTTATTTATACAGGAATCAATGCATTTAAATAGCATTGATTGCTGTATAAATGACAATGGTCCCAAAAATGTGTCAAAAATGTCCGATGTGTCCGCCATAATGTCGCAGTCACAATAAAAATCGCTGATCGCCGCCATTACTAGTAAAATTAGTAAAAAAAAAATATTAATAAAAATGCTATAAAACTATCCCCTATTTTGTAAACGCTATAAATTTTGCGCAAACCAATCAATAATCGCTAATTGCGATTTTTTTTATACCAAAAATATGTAGAAGAATACATATCGGCCTAAACTGAGGAAAAAAAAATGTTTTTTTTATATATTTTTTGGGGATATTTATTATAGCAAAAAGCTAAAAATATAGCATTTTTTTCAAAATTGTCGCTCTATTTTTGTTTATAGTGCAAAAAATAAAAACCGCAGGGGCGATCAAATACCACCAAAAGAAAGCTCTATTTGTGGGAAAAAAAGGACGCCAATTTTGTTTGGGAGCCACGTCGCACGACCGCGCAATTGTCAGTTAAAATGACGCAGTGCCGAATCGCAAAAAGGGGCCTGGTCCTTTGGCTGCCAATTGGTCCGGGGCTGAAGTGGTTAAGGCAAATAACATATTTCCTATTTTATTTTCAATATAGTAAGTAAGTAGCTCAGGGACAGGAGGGGATGAAATTAGAATAGGCGGGCATATACACAAAATTTACTCTCACAGTTACATCGACAGCAGTGTGTAGCAGTACAGATGAGGATGACATCTTACCAACATGTTTGATTCTGTTCTATGACTATTTTTGTTCATTTATTGTAGTGACATTGGACACTTAATACCTCAATGACGAAATGTTTGACTTTGTTGTGTCCCAGAGTATGTCTAGTTACTTAAAAAAATGGCATGAATCTGACTTATTAGTTTGCACTGCATGCAACTGAAAAAGTGATTTACTGAACAAAGCATGTATCCATTACATTGAATGATTGGTGTATAAAGTACATTTTTATTCTCACAATGGCTGCAGAGATACTCATCTATGGTGTTTATTGAGAAATGCAAAAGGTGCCTTTGAAAAAGTCTGTATTTATTTCTTATGCTATGATGTGTATATTTGGTACACAAAAAGTTAAATTAGTTTTTTTATCCTACACTTTTCTTTCTGTACCAGTGTGACTCAATTTAGCTTGCAAGGGAATTTTTTTTTAGCCCTTAACCACTTAAGCCCCGGACCAATTTGCAGCCAAAGGACCAGGCCCCTTTTTGCGATTCGGCACTGCGTCGCTTTAACTGACAATTGCGCGGTCGTGCGACGTGACTCCCAAACAAAATTGGCATCCTTTTTTTCCCACAAATGGAGCTTTCTTTTGGAGGTATTTGATCGCTATGCGGTTTTTATTGTTTGCGCTAAAAACAAAAATAGAGCGACGATTTTGAAAAAAATTCTATATTTTTTACTTTTTGCTATAATAAATATCCCCAAAAAATATAATAAAAAACGTTTTTTTTCCTCAGTTTAGGCCGATACGTATTCTTCTACATATTTTTGGTAAAAAAAAATGCAATTAGCGATTATTGATTGGTTTGCGCAAAAGTTATAGCGTTTACAAAATAAGGGATATTTTTATAGCATTTTTATTAATATTTTTTTTTTTACTAGTAATGGCGGCGATCAGCGATTTTTATTGTGACTGCGACATTATGGCGGACACATCGGACAATTTTTGACACATTTTTTGGACCATTGTCATTTATACAGCAATCAATGCTATTTAAATGCATTGATTCCTGTATAAATGACACTGGCAGTGAAAGAGTTAACCACTAGGGGGCAGGGAAGGGTTAGGTCTGTGACGTGGCTTTATGTCTGACGTCACTGATCGGCTTTCCCGATGACAGGGAACAGCCGATCAGTGACAGGCAGTGTAGGAAGCACGGGGAGGGGTTTGTTTACACAGACCTCTCCCCGTTCTTCAGCTCTGTGACCCGATCACGGGACACCAGCAGCGATCGGGTCTGCTGGTCCCGCGGCCGCGGTCACGGAGCCGCGCGCGCGACCCACGGCTGGGCAATTAAAGGGGACGTACCGGTACGTGCTTTTGCCCAGCCGTGCCATTCTGCCGACGTAAAAGTGCAGGAGGCGGTCCTGAAGTGGTTAACAGAGTCCTAAGGGCAGACATTTATCTTTCTCCCCTATTAGGACATCATTGAGACATACTTTATTTTCCAAAGAGTGAGTATGGGGTAAGGGCATGAATGTGCCTAATGTAATTCCCATTTCTGGCATAATTTGTGAAATGGTTTAAGCATAGATCCACTTGGTACCCATAACAACTTGATACTTTAGCAAGGAACATACATTCCACAGTAATAATTAGGCTACCAAATTTAGTTTGTACTGTACATTGCCTCCAGCAATTTTTGCTGGAAGCTGCCATTTTGCTGAAGCCCGGAGCCTCTGAGCAGCAGTTATTCTTTAGGCTGTGAACAGATCGGCCTCTAGTGGCTCTGATTTTCAGCACAGTGCCAAAAAATAGAGAACAACTGAGCATTTGCAGAGCAGGGTGAGCCAGTGTATTACTGTTTTTTTAACCGCTTCCCGACCGGCCACTGCATATATACGTCAGCAGAATGGCACGGGCAGGCAGAATCACGTACCTGTACGTGATCGTGCATGTGCCTGCCCGTGGGTCGCGCGCGCGCCGCTAGCGGCGCGCTCGCGACCCGGTCGGGAGCTCCGTGACCCGGCCGCGGGACCAGCGGACCCGATCGCCGCTGGTATCCCGCGATCGGGTTACGGAGCGGAAGAACGGGGAGAGGTCTATGTAAACAAACCTCTCCCCGCGCTTCCTACACTGACTGTCAGTGATCGGCGGTTCCCTGTCATCGGGAACGCCGATCAATGACGTCAGACGTACAGCCACGCCCCCCTACAGTAAACACAACACATCACGTCACACTGACTCCTCCCCGCCCCCTTGTGGTTAACCCCCTAACTACAACTGTCATTTACATAGGAATCAGTGCTATTTAAATAGCACTGATTTCTGTATAAATGACAAATGTCCCAAAAATGTGTCAAAAATGTCCGATGTGTCCGCCAAAATGTCGCAGTCACAATAAAAATCGCTGATCGCCGCCATTACTAATAAAAAAAAAAATATTAATAAAAATGCTATAAAACTATCCCCTATTTTGTAAACGCTATAACTTTTGCGCAAACTAATCAATAATCGCTAATTGCGATTTTTTTTACCAAAAATATGTAGAAGAATACGTATCGGCCTAAACTGAGGAAAAAAAATGTTTTTTTATATATTTTTTGGGGATATTTATTATAGCAAAAAGTAAAAAATATTGCATTTTTTTCAAAATTGTCGCTCTATTTTTGTTTATAGCGCAAAAAATAAAAACCGCAGGGGCGATCAAATACCACCAAAAGAAAGCTCTATTTGTGGGAAAAAAAGGACGCCAATTTTGTTTTGGAGCCACGTCGCATGACCGCGCAATTGTTAGTTAAATCGACGCAGTGCCGAATTGCAAAAAGGGGCCTGGTCCTTTGGCTGCCAATTGGTCCGGGGCTGAAGTGGTTAAACAGCTGTACCTGTAAAAGGGGCTGGCCTAAAGTGATCTAGCAGGACCCAATGTTCTTACTAAAGTTTCATTTTAATAGGCAGTGTAGGTGCCTTAGACGCCACTAAATCAGGGTTTCTCAACTGGGGTTCCGTGAGAAGTCCCCAGGGGTTCCGCTGCAATCTACTCATCAATCACAGGCAACTGATGGGTAGAATGCATCCCCGCTTTGCCGACACATGCAGAGCCGTGCTGGGAAGTGGCATTGATCAGTCCTCTTGCATACCTCACAACTTTTTCAGATGGAAAAGAGGGACACCTGTCAGCAAAGGTATGTAGGCATAAGACACCCCGTGCCACGCCCCCTTAAAGGAGAATTATACAAAAAAAATATTAGTTAAACCCACAAGTGCTTTTTTTTACCACTAGTATTCCTTTATACTGGCTTTTGAAATTTACAAATGCAGCAATTTTGAAATTAGATTTAGCACTGGGAACACTTTTTGAAAGATAAACAGTGCATATACAACTATATAGATCAGACCAAAATTAAGAGGAAAGAGGGACAGAGGGACTTTGTTCTAAATCAGGGACAGTTCCTCGGAATTAGGGACAGTTGGGAGCTATGCTCTTGTGGTGTGCTGCTCCCCACCAGCCCCTCCTTCCCTCCTGTCCATTCCAGGTTCTTGTGTGTGACATCACTTGGGATGGATGAGAGGGGAGAAGGGGCCTGCAGGGAACAGCGTGCCTCAAGAGATCTGATCACAGCCACTCTGCGCTGTTCTGCATGAGAAGAAAACTGCTTCCCTAATGTGCCCTGCTGTGTGCCCCATGATGCACCCTGCTGTGTTCCCCATGATGTGCCCTTCTGTGCACAAAAATGTGCCAGCTGAGGGTCCCGCGATGTGCCCTGCTGTGTGCCCCCTGATGTTCCCTGCTGTGCCCCATAATGTGCCCTACTACCCTCAGCCAAGCACATGCTGAGGCCTAGCAACAGCTCTTCAATACACTGGCTGCCTCCCAGTGGCAGCAGCCCCAGGAGAATAAGAATTCTGAAAAAGTCAAAACCAAACATTTATTTTCTCCCAGCCACCTTTTGGGTGCCCTCTCCCAGGGATTGGCTGATGTTAGATAAATATTCGTAACTCAGCGGCTGACCCCCCTACTCTATCTCTGGAAGCTTTTTCCAGAAACAGGCAGAAACAATCACACACCAAGCTTAGGGAAACCTGGCCAAAAACAAAATTATACCTGACTAGGGTGCTGGAAAAACAAGTTTGATCCATGGAGGCAGCACCTTACAACTTACAGGACTTAAATAATCTACTAATGGCTTTGTGCCAGATACCACAGCATACCATCAGAGGTCTTGTGGAGTCCAGGTCTCGAAGATCAGTGGTCATGTTATAGCTGATTGGTGTATATGGATGTGACCAACCCTTCAAGTGAATAATTAAAAGGTTTTCTGAATCTGGACTCTTCCTTTTCTTACCCCTAAGATGGGAACATCTCCTGCTAACGTATAGGTGTGAGTGCTGTGTTGATCTGCTACTGTAAGACCTGTAGCATAAATGGTGGGGGCAGCTGTAGAATGCAGCATAGATCAGGCCAGGTGCCTCTGAGGTGAGTTCGGGAAAAGGCGGGTGAGCATGAGGAGGTGTTAGGCCCCCTGTGTGTTAGGCCCCCTGTATACCTCCATGAAACCCAGGTCCAGAGTATTGCAGTGAGCCCAACACAAAAAAGACCACCATACTAAACAACATGCCAACACCCAGGCAGCGCAGAGGGCAGGACATAAATGGAACTAATGAAACACTCTCCTCTCTGCACGCTTGCCATTGATAAACAACTGAAGGAGGGATCAGCAGAAACTCTGCATATTATCATATAGTGCGTAATACATTATGGGACATGTAGTCCTGCCATCAGAAACACGGGAGATATTGTAAGTGTTCTTCCCCACCAGGAGTAGGCAGGAAGCACAGGACTAGCAGAGAGTGTGAGCAATTCAGGTTAAAGTGGAGTTACACCCAAAAAAAAATGTTTCATTTATGTGCATAAAAAAAAGAAAAAAGAAAAATTTGGAGAAAAATTTTTTTTTTACTCACCTCTAAATGCCTGTTGCTAGGGGGTCTCTCGTAATCTGCCTCCTTCAGCGCCTGGGCTCTTGACATCACTTCCCTCAGTGCAGAAAGGGAGATCAGCTCTGCCCCCTCCCTCTTGTCAATCATCTGGGACACTTCACAGGTTTCCAGATGATTGCGTGGCCAATCGCGGTGCAGCTCGCACATGCGCAGTGGGTGCCCGGCTGTGAAGCCACAGCCGGGCGCCCACAGTTACAATGCTGGCGCCGTTGAGTGGAGGGAGAGACGAGCGGATCCCCCGCATCGCTGGACCCTGGGACAGTTAAGTCTCCGATTATTAAAAGTCAGCAGCTGCAGTATTTGTAGCTGCTGACTTAAATTTTTTTTTTTTAAGCGGAACTCAGCTGTATGTAAAAAATGGATATATATGAACTTTTTAAAATAATTAGTGATTTATTGCTAATAGGGTTGTCCCGATACCGGTATCGGGACCGATACCGATACTAGTATCGGTATCGGGACCGATACCGAGCATTTGCGCGAGTACTTGTACTCGCACAAATGCTCCCGATGCCTTATCCGATACCTGGTCGGCGGGTGGACGGATAGGGCGGGCGGAGTCAGCGGGTGGACGGAGATGGCAGGTGAAGGCAGAGGGCGGGCGGAGTCAGCAGTGGACGAAGAGGGCGGGTGAAGGCAGATGGCGGGCGGAGTCAGCGGTGGACGAAGAGGGCGGGTGAAGGCAGAGGGCGGGCGGAGTCAGCGGTGGACAAAGAGGGCGGGTGAAGGCAGAGGGCGGGCGGAGACAGTGGGTGGACGAAGAGGGCGGGCGGAGACAGTGGGTGGACGAAGAGGGCGGGCGGAGTCAGCGGGTGAATGGAGAGGGCAGGTGAAGGCAGAGGGCGGGCGGAGTCAGCGGGTGGACGAAGAGGGCGGGTGAAGGCAGAGGGCGGGCGGAGTCAGCAGGTGAACGGAGAGGGCAGGTGAAGGCAGAGGGTGGGCGGACGAAGAGGGTGGGCGGAGTCAGCCTGTGTAATTAACACATTACAAGGGAGCGTGTGTGAAAGGGGCGTGTCTTCTGCTGCCCTGTACCTCACTTTGACAGAGATTGAAGCTGAGTTTTCTTTCACTTTCCTATCTCCTCTGGAGATCCAAGTACAAAACTACAGAGAGAGATCAGGTGGAGAGACAGAGAGAGAGATCAGGGAGAGAGAGATCAGGGAGAGAGAGAGAGAGAGAGAGAGAGAGAGAGAGAGAGAGAGAGAGAGAGAGAGAGAGAGAGAGAGAGAGAGGAGATCAGGGAGAGAGAGAGAGAAAGATCAGGGAGAGAGAGAGAGAGAGAAAGATCAGGGAGAGAGAGAGAGAGAGAGAGAGAGTGAGAGAGAGATCTCAGGGAGAGAGAGAGAGATCAGGAGAGAGAGAGAGAGAGAGATCAGGGAGAGAGAGAGAGAGAGAGATCAGGAAGAGGGAGAGAGAGAGAGAGAGAGATCAGGGAGAGAGAGAGAGAGAGATCAGGGAGAGAGAGAGAGATCAGGGAGAGAGAGAGAGAGAGAGATCAGGGGAGAGAGAGAGAGAGATCAGGGGAGAGAGAGAGAGAGATCAGGGGAGGAGAGAGAGAGAGAGATCGATCAGGGAGAGAGAGAGATCGATCAGGGAGAGAGAGAGAGAGAGAGATCAGGAGAGAGAGAGAGAGAGATCAGGGAGAGAGAGAGAGAGAGGTGAGAGAGAGAGAGAGAGGAGAGAGAGAGAGAGAGAGAGAGAGAGAGAGAGAGATCAGGGAGAGGGAGGGAGAGAGAGAGATCAGGGAGAGGGGGAGGGAGAGAGATCAGGGAGGGAGGGAGAGAGATCAGGGAGAGGGAGATAGCGAGATCAGGGAGAGGGACAACAGAGAGAGATCAGGGAGAGGGACAACAGAGAGAGATCAGGGAGAGGGACAACATAGAGAGGGACAACAGACAACAGAGAGAGGGACAACAGACAACAGAGAGAGGGACAACAGACAACAGAGAGAGGGACAACAGACAACAGAGAGAGGGACAACAGACAACAGAGAGAGGGACAACAGACAACAGAGAGAGGGGGAGAGACAACAGAGAGAGGGGGAGAGAGAGACAACAGAGAGAGCCGTCAGCGGCTGAACATCCCGATACCCATCTTGGTACACTCTGCACTTGGCTGTAGTAAGCCAGCAGTGGACATCTTGTTACACCCAGCCCATATAGTTTGAGCTGGGTGTAACAAGATGTCTGCTGCTGCTTACTGCGGCAGGGTGTACAGCATTTAAAAAAATAAATCCTTTCCTCATGTCATTTATTGCTGCATTTCAGTGCCAGCCACCTGTCAGTGCCCATAAGTGCCATCTATCAGTGCCAGCCACTTGTCGGTGCCACCTATCAGTGCCCAGAAGTACCGTCTATCAGTACCACCTATCAGTGCCAGCCACCTGTCAGTGCCAGCTATCAGTGCCTATAATTGCCGCCTATCAGTGCCCATAAGTGCCACCTTTTAGTCCCCATCAGTCAGTGCTAGCCATCAGTCAGTGCCACCTATCAGTGCCCATCAGTCAAACTGTCACATGGCATTAAAAAAAGTATCGGTAATCGGTATCGGCGGGTACTTGAAAAAAAGTATCGGTACTTGTACTCGGTCTTAAAAAAAGTGGTATCGGGACAACCCTAATTGCTAACATTATAATTGTGGGAATTCAATAAAGCAGCTGCATTTTTGGAATTAATCCATCTTGTTAATGCATAAATTCATAAAGCATTTGCTTTTCACAGTGACTCCTGCACCATATTTAGGTAAGTTTAAAATGTGCCACTTTTACATTATGGAACACTGAATGCACCAAATTCTAAATAAAATACTAACAGTTTGTGTCTTTCAAACGTGGAGCTAATTAAGACCAATTCTACTAAAGAGACTGGTGCAGACAAATTTTGTGTCTCATGCATTTTGCAAAAGTGGCGCAGCACTAGACAGGTACATAAATTTGGCACATGCTGCACCACTTTTGGATCGCATGAGAGACACTTTCGCAAAATCTGTCAACGCTAGTCTTAATGAATTCCAGGGATTTTGTGTCATTTTTTTGGAGAGTTTAATACTACTTTGACGTCTCAGGGGAGGAACACACTCATATTCATCTCTTCTAAACCTGTTAAAATAAAGAAAAGAAATTAAAGTTGATTTAAAACTATTATTCTTTAATTTTAATATAAAATGACTGTAAATGGGCTCTGAAAACCTAAAATAATTATGGAATGGGAAAGACCGAAAAGATAATATTATCTGGCTCATTCAGCAGTGGTGAATGGCCGCCTGCTATTGTCACAGTTACACTCTGCACTCCAAGGAGGAAAGTATTGAGAATCAATGAGACAAACATCTTCAGGCTGTATTTAGGTTACAATGAAGTTTTTTTGTGAGGCTTAAATTGAGAGGGTTCAGTGTAGCCTGAAACACTGCTCTAAAATGTTTGTCTCACTTGTTTCTCAGGATCGAACTGCAATGAACTATATTTAAAACCTTACTCTTCCTTCAAGTGCTTTTCACTGCCATTCAGTAAAGCTATGCTGCATCCTTACTAATTGTTTGGTGTACAAGTACTCTGCAGCATAAACAGTTAAGGGTAGAGTTGTTCCTAGGCTTTGTTTTTAAGAGGCATACCCAGTGAATTTGATTTGAAAGGACACCGAAAAACACATTTAACAAGATATGACACCAAGCCGAAGCATGTCAGGAGCAATTAGAGCTGCTTTTGCAGTTTGCAAGTAATATGCCTTATATTCAAGCACCAGTGTTTCCCAAAATGAAAGTCTACCAACATCTGTAATGTTCTGCAAATTACAGTAAATTTATGCAAACCAGGTGGCATTCACGGGTCTGGATGAATAATTTTCTATAATGAAAAGATAAATATTTAACAATGTACAATACAATTAAAATAATTTGAGTTAATACCTAGATTTTAGGTTATGCACAGACTGGGCCAAAATGTTCTATTGTGGCAAATTCCCAGGTCTTTCCCCTATCTATTCCCACAATTAGGAATGAGCCGAACACCCCAGGGTTCGGTTCGCACCAGAACCTTCGAACGGACCGAAAGTTCGCGTGAATTTTCGAACCCTATACGTTATAATAGACGCGAACGTTCGAAATCAAAAGTGCTAATTACAACGGCCAATATGCATGTTAATGTCATAAAACAGGTTTGGGGACCTGGGTCCTGCCCCAGGGGACATATATCAATGCAAAAAGAACTTTTAAAAACTAACGTTTTTTCGGGAGCAGTCATTTTAATGATGCATAAAGTGAAAAAAAAAAAGTGAAATTTTCCTTTAAATATGGTACCTGGGGGGTGTCTAAAGTATGCCTGTGAAGTGGCATGTGTTTCCCGTGTTTAGAACTGTCCTTGCACAAAATGACATTTGTAAAGGAAAAAAAGAAGCCATTTAAAACCACTTGCGGCTTTAGGTTTGTTCTTAAGTAGAATCTGAACAGGTACATTATGAAGTGTAGCTCCATCCCCAAAAAATCTATTTTTAAGCTTTTTGGAGAACATAGGGAGGGGTTATCACCCCTGTAACATTTGCTGTCTTTGCACATCTGTTCAGAACATGTCACCTCACTTTCTGTCCCAATGACAAATGTTTTTGGAAAAAGTGGGGTTTTAATTGAAACAAGGATTGGTGATAAAGTATCAGTAGAGAGGAGATACCTTTTTCCCAAATTAAATCTAACAGGATAGAATTTCCCTTCTTAGGGGTAGATTTCCTCTCACTTCCTGTTTTCTCTTTCCATTTGCAAGTAGGAGTCGTTTGTAAGTTGGATGTTTGAAAGTAGGGGCCTGGCGTATATACTCTGCAGAAATTTGCCCTATTAGATGTTGGTGTAGCCACAAGACTGGTGGGCACAGGAATGGGCCCTGCTGTGAGTTATTAGATCAAGATTTGTAATTGCAAGCACCTGATGAACAGGGCAGAAAATTTGGGCCTTTGGCGGTGGTGGTGGACGGTGTTACCACAAGACTGTAAGCTCTCACAGTTACTCTTGGTGGGCGCAGGAATGGGCCCTGCTGTGAGTTATTAGATCAAGATTTGTAATTGCAAGCACCTGATGAACAGGGCAGAAAAATTGGGCCTTTGGCGGTGGTGGTGGACGGTGTTGCCACAAGACTGTAGGCCCTCATAGTTACTCTTGGTGGGCGCAGGAATGGGCCCTGCTGTGAGTTATTAGATCAAGATTTGTAATTGCAAGCACCTGATGAACAGGGCAGAAAATTTGGGCCTTTGGCGGTGGTGGTGGACGGTGTTGCCACAAGACTGTAAGCTCTCACAGTTACTCTTGGTGGGCGCAGGAATGGGCCCTGCTGTGAGTTATTAGATCAAGATTTGTAATTGCAAGCACCTGATGAACAGGGCAGAAAAATTGGGCCTTTGGCGGTGGTGGTGGACGGTGTTGCCACAAGACTGTAGGCCCTCATAGTTACTCTTGGTGGGCGCAGGAATGGGCCCTGCTGTGAACTATTAGATCAAGATTTGTAATTACCCGCCCCTGTTAAACAGGGGCTGAAAAATTGTGCCTTAGGCACTGGTGCTGGTGCCACAACACTGCAACCCCTCACAGATACTGTACTTGGAGCACAGCAGTCACACGTGTTGCGAAGCATTTTTTAAAAAAAATTGTAAGTACACGCCCCTGTTAAACAGGGGCTGAAAAATTGTGCCTTAGGCACTGGTGCTGGTGCCACAACACTGCAACCCCTCACAGATACTGTACTTGGAGCACAGCAGTCACACGTGTTGCGAAGCATTTTTTAAAAAAATTGTAAGTACACGCCCCTGTTAAACAGGGGCTGAAAAATTGTGCCTTAGGCACTGGTGCTGGTGCCACAACACTGCAACCCCTCACAGATACTGTACTTGGAGCACAGCAGTCACACGTGTTGCGAAGCATTTTTTTAAAAAAATTGTAAGTACACGCCCCTGTTAAACAGGGGCTGAAAAATTGTGCCTTAGGCACTGGTGCTGGTGCCACAACACTGCAACCCCTCACAGATACTGTACTTGGAGCACAGCAGTCACACGTGTTGCGAAGCATTTTTTTAAAAAATTGTAAGTACACGCCCCTGTTAAACAGGGGCTGAAAAATTGTGCCTTAGGCACTGGTGCTGGTGCCACAACACTGCAACCCCTCACAGATACTGTACTTGGAGCACAGCAGTCACACGTGTTGCGAAGCATTTTTTAAAAAAATTGTAAGTACACGCCCCTGTTAAACAGGGGCTGAAAAATTGTGCCTTAGGCACTGGTGCTGGTGCCACAACACTGCAACCCCTCACAGATACTGTACTTGGAGCACAGCAGTCACACGTGTTGCGAAGCATTTTTTTATAAAAATTGTATGTACACGCCCCTGTTAAACAGGGGCTGAAAAATTGTGCCTTAGGCACTGGTGTGGTGGCATGGATCATTGAGGAGGAGGAAGAGGATAGTCAGTGAACATAAGAGGACAGTCACTCAGCATCAGCATAGGCAGTCTTGAAGGGATGTGACATTAAAAATTATTCGGTTATATCCGCCTCAGGTGCCTGGTAGCTGGTGGTGATCCAAGACTGATTCATTTTGATGAAGGTCAGTCGATCAACCGAGGCGGTGGACAGGCGCACCCTATGATCGGTGACAAATTCTCCAGCAGCACTGAATGTGCGTTCGGAAAGAACGCTGGAGGCAGGACAGGCCAGTAGCTCAATTGCATACTGTGCAAGCTCTGGCCAGTGATCCATCCTCAGGACCCAGTAAGCCAGAGGATTTTCGGTGGGAAAGGTGTCCAAGTCTGACCTTGCCCCAAGGTATTCCTGCACCATGTATATCAGACGCTGGCGATGGTTGCTGGAACCGATCATACCTTGGGGCTGCGGACTAAAAAATTGTGTGAACGCATCGGTCAGACGTCCACCTTCCCCACCGCTCCTTCTGCTACTGACCGAAGCCTCAGCAACTCGTCGCCCAGGACCAGGAGTTTGTAACCTCCCAGTTTCTGGGAACGCGTTGCACAGACCTTTCTGCAAGGCCTCCCTGAGATGTCTCATCCTCTGCTCCCTCTGCGACGGCAAGATAAGGTCCGCAACCTTACCCTTGTACCGCGGATCAAGGAGAGTGGCCAGCCAGTAATGGTCCCTCTCCTTGATCCGAAGAACACGAGGATCCTTCCGCAGGCTTTGCAGGATCAGGGAGGCCATGCAGCGTAGGTTAGCTGAGGCATTCAGTCCGGAGTCTTCTGGGTCACTGAGGATGACATGATCGCCAGCCACCTCCTCCCAGCCACGTACAAGTCCACTGGTTTGTTGGGACTGTACATCATCCCTAAAAGACTGCTGCTGCTGATGCTGAGTGCCAGGCTCCACCTCCATGCTCACACAATCCTCCTCCTCCTCCTCCTCCTCATCCTCATCCTCTTCCTGTGTGATGGGTGGGACAGAAGGAACACTGTCCGGATAAAGGGGGCCTTGAGAGGCAAGGAAGTCCTCCTCTTCCTGCCTCTGTTCTGCCTCAAGTGCCCTGTCCATTATCCCACGCAGCGTATGCTCCAACAGGTGGACAAGAGGGACAGTGTCACTGATGCATGCACTGTCACTGCTCACCATCCTCGTGGCCTCCTCAAATGGTGAGAGGACAGTGCATGCATCCCTGATCATGCTCCACTGACGTGGGGAAAAAAAAAACAAGCTCCCCTGACCCTGTCCTGGTGCCGTAGTCGCAAAGGTACTCATTGATGGCCCTCTGCTGCGTGTGCAGTCGCTGCAGCATGGCCAACGTTGAGTTCCACCTGGTGGGCATGTCACATATTAGGCGGTTCTTGGGCAGGTTCAGCTCCTTTTGCAGCTCAGTCAGCCGAGCACTGGCATTATAAGATCGGCGGAAATGCACACAGACTTTCCTGGCCTGCCTCAGGACATCCTGTAAGCCTGGGAACCTGCCCAAGAACCGCTGCACCACCAGGTTGAGGACGTGAGCCATGCAGGACACATGGGTGAGCTGCCCCTGTCGCAGGGCGGAGAGGAGGTTGGTGCCATTGTCAGAAACGACCATTCCTGGCTTAAGCTGACGTGGCGTCAACCACCTCTCGGCCTGCCCCTGCAGAGCTGCCAGAACCTCTGGCCCAGTGTGGCTCCTGTCCCCCAAACACACCAGCGCAAGCACGGCATGGCATCTTTTTGCCTGCGTACTTGCGTAGCCCCTTGTACGCCTACGGAGCACCGCTGGTTCCAAGGACAGAGCACTGGAGGAAGAAGAAGAGGAGGGGGTGGAGGAGAGAGGTGTGTCACAACCAGTAGCAGTAGTAGCGTTTTGGAGGCGTGGTGGCGGAACAACCTCCAACACTACTGCACCTTGTCCTGCATCCCTCCCAGCTGCCAATAGAGTGACCCAATGGGCCGTGAAAGAAAGGTACCGTCCCTGTCCATGCCTGCTGGACCACGAGTCAGCGGTAATATGCACCTTACCGCTGACCGCCCTGTCCAGCGAGGCATGGACATTGCCTTCCACATGCCGGTAGAGAGACGGAATCGCCTTCCGTGAGAAAAAGTGGCGTTTGGGAACCTGCCACTGAGGAACCGCACATTGAACAAACTCACGGAAGGGGGCCGAGTCTACCAACTGAAAAGGCAGCAGTTGAAGTGCTAGCAATTTAGCCAAGCTAGCATTCAACCGCTGGGCATGTGGATGGCTGGGAGTGTACTTCTTTCTACGGTCCAGCAGCTGGGGCAGGGAAATTTGCCTGCTGCAATCGGACGTCGGTGTACTGCAAGTACTTGGTTGTGACACACCTAATTCTACACCTTCAGTCCTCTCAGAGCAGCTTTCAGAGAGGACTGAAGGTGTAGTGGGGATGGAGATCCCAGCTGATGAGGAGCAAGGAGAGGTCCGCTTAGTTCTTTGGTGTGGGTCTTTTATGTGTGCCTGCCAACGAGCTGCATGGCAGGTCGACATATGTCTGGTCATGCTTGTGGTGCCCAAGCGGCTGATGTTTTGGCCACGCGAAATACGCTTGAGACAAATATTGCAAATAGCAGTGGTGCGATCTGATGCACTCGTCTCAAAAAAGGCCCACACCAAAGAACTTTTCTGATAACGTGCAGAGGCAGCGTCCTGCACAGGCGGAGCTCTGCGGTGTGGTACAGTTGCTGTGCTGGCCTCTACCTGGCCTCCAGGGGGCATCCTGCCTCGTTGGACATGTAACGCCGCATCCTCCTCCTCCTCGTCCTCCTCCTCATCCTCTCTCCCTTCAGGCACCCACGTGGAGTCAGTGACCTCATCATCCCCTCCCTCTTCACCACTAGAGCAAACCTGGCAGTAAGCTGCAGCTGGTGGAACAGTACTGCCAGATTCCTCAAGCTGGGTATCATCATCCGAGCCTTCGAATCGTTGGGCATCCTCCTGGAGCATGTACCCAACACTGTGCTCAAAGAGTTCGGGGGACTCCTCAGGAGGACATGGTGGGTCTAGGGAAGGGGTGGCTGATGATGCCATTGAGTACGCGTTGGCAGCTGCTCTGCCAGTACCCTGAGCCTGGGTGAGAGAGGATGAGGAGGATGAGGAGGGCTTGATCATCCATTCTACCAAGCCTTCAGCATGATGCGGCTCCACATGTCCAGCTGCCGAAAACAAAGACGCGCGTGTCCCATGGCCACGTGCTGATGACGATGCACGACCACGTCCACGGCCACGGCCACGTCCACTAGAAACAGAGCCTGCCTGCCCTGTGTTCTTGGCTCTGCACGCTCTGCCTCCCCTTGGCGGTCTTCCAGCCATTGTAGTCGGTAGTCCTGTGGGTGCTGCTGAGAAGAAAATATAGGAGCTCTGTGTGATGCCACTAACACACTAGAAGTCCTATGGGTGCTTCTGCAAAGAAAATAGAGGAGCTCTGTGTGATGCCACTAACACACTAGAAGTCCTGTGGGTGCTGCTGAGAAGACAATATAGGAGCTCTGTGTGATGCCACTAACACACTAGAAGTCCTATGGGTGCTTCTGCAAAGAAAATAGAGGAGCTCTGTGTGATGCCACTAACACACTAGAAGTCCTGTGGGTGCTGCTGAGAAGACAATATAGGAGCTCTGTGTGATGCCACTAACACACTAGAAGTCCTATGGGTGCTTCTGCAAAGAAAATATAGGAGCTCTGTGTGATGCCACTAACACACTAGAAGTCCTGTGGGTGCTGCTGAGAAGACAATATAGGAGCTCTGTGTGATGCCACTAACACACTAGAAGTCCTATGGGTGCTTCTGCAAAGAAAATAGAGGAGCTCTGTGTGATGCCACTAACACACTAGAAGTCCTGTGGGTGCTGCTGAGAAGACAATATAGGAGCTCTGTGTGATGCCACTAACACACTAGAAGTCCTATGGGTGCTTCTGCAAAGAAAATAGAGGAGCTCTGTGTGATGCCACTAACACACTAGAAGTCCTGTGGGTGCTGCTGAGAAGACAATATAGGAGCTCTGTGTGATGCCACTAACACACTAGAAGTCCTATGGTTGCTTCTGCAAAGAAAATAGAGGAGCTCTGTGTGATGCCACTAACACACTAGAAGTCCTGTGGGTGCTGCTGAGAAGACAATATAGGAGCTCTGTGTGATGCCACTAACACACTAGAAGTCCTATGGGTGCTTCTGCAAAGAAAATAGAGGAGCTCTGTGTGATGCCACTAACACACTAGAAGTCCTGTGGGTGCTGCTGAGAAGACAATATAGGAGCTCTGTGTGATGCCACTAACACACTAGAAGTCCTATGGGTGCTTCTGCAAAGAAAATAGAGGATCTCTGTGTGATGGGACTAACACACTTCAAGTCCTATAGGTGCTTCTGGGAACAAAATATAGGATCTCTGTGTGATGGGACTAACACACTTCAAGTCCTATGGGTGCTTCTGGGAAGAAAATATAGGTCTGTGTGATGGGACTAACACACTTCAAGTCCTATAGGTGCTTCTGGGAACAAAATATAGGATCTCTGTGTGATGGGACTAACACACTTCAAGTCCTATGGGTGCTTCTGGGAAGAAAATATAGGTCTGTGTGATGGGACTAACACACTTCAAGTCCTATAGGTGCTTCTGGGAACAAAATATAGGTCTGTGTGATGGGACTAACACACTTCAAGTCCTATAGGTGCTTCTGGGAACAAAATATAGGATCTCTGTGTGATGGAACTAACACACTTCAAGTCCTATGGGTGCTTCTGGGAACAAAATATAGGTCTGTGTGATGGGACTAACACACTTCAAGTCCTATAGGTGCTTCTGGGAACAAAATATATGATCTCTGTGTGATGGGACTAACACACTTCAAGTCCTATGGGTGCTTCTGGGAAGAAAATATAGGTCTGTGTGATGGGACTAACACACTTCAAGTCCTATAGGTGCCTCTGGGAACAAAATATATGATCTCTGTGTGATGGGACTAACACACTTCAAGTCCTATGGGTGCTTCTGGGAACAAAATATAGGTCTGTGTGATGGGACTAACACACTTCAAGTCCTATAGGTGCTTCTGGGAAAAAAATATAGAATCTCTGTGTGATGGGACTAACACACTTCAAGTCCTATGGGTGCTTCTGGGAAGAAAATATAGGTCTGTGTGATGGGACTAACACACTTCAAGTCCTATAGGTGCTTCTGGAGAGAAAATATAGGATTTCTGTGTGATGGGACTAACACACTTCAAGTCCTATGGGTGCTTCTGGGAAGAAAATATAGGTCTGTGTGATGGGACTAACACACTTCAAGTCCTATAGGTGCTTCTGGGAACAAAATATAGGATCTCTGTGTGATGGGACTAACACACTTCAAGTCCTATGGGTGCTTCTGGGAAGAAAATATAGGTCTGTGTGATGGGACTAACACACTTCAAGTCCTATAGGTGCTTCTGGGAACAAAATATAGGATCTCCGTGTGATGGGACTAACACACTTCAAGTCCTATGGGTGCTTCTGGGAAGAAAATATAGGTCTGTGTGATGGGACTAACACACTTCAAGTCCTATAGGTGCTTCTGGGAACAAAATATATAATCTCTGTGTGATGGGACTAACACACTTCAAGTCCTATGGGTGCTTCTGGGAAGAAAATATAGGTCTGTGTGATGGGACTAACACACTTCAAGTCCTATAGGTGCTTCTGGGAACAAAATATATGATCTCTGTGTGATGGGACTAACACACTTCAAGTCCTATAGGTGCTTCTGGGAAGAAAATGTAGGTCTGTGTGATGGGACTAACACACTTCAAGTCCTATAGGTGCTTCTGGGAAGAAAATATATGATCTCTGTGTGATGGGACTAACACACTTCAAGTCCTATAGGTGCTTCTGGGAAGAAAATATAGGTCTGTGTGATGGGACTAACACACTTCAAGTCCTATAGGTGCCTCTGGGAACAAAATATATGATCTCTGTGTGATGGGACTAACACACTTCAAGTCCTATAGGTGCTTCTGGGAAGAAAATGTAGGTCTGTGTGATGGGACTAACACACTTCAAGTCCTATAGGTGCTTCTGGGAACAAAATATATGATCTCTGTGTGATGGGACTAACACACTTCAAGTCCTATGGGTGCTTCTGGGAAGAAAATATAGGTCTGTGTGATGGGACTAACACACTTCAAGTCCTATAGGTGCTTCTGGGAACAAAATATATGATCTCTGTGTGATGGGACTAACACACTTCAAGTCCTATAGGTGCTTCTGGGAAGAAAATGTAGGTCTGTGTGATGGGACTAACACACTTCAAGTCCTATAGGTGCCTCTGGGAACAAAATATATGATCTCTGTGTGATGGGACTAACACACTTCAAGTCCTATGGGTGCTTCTGGGAAGAAAATATAGGTCTGTGTGATGGGACTAACACACTTCAAGTCCTATAGGTGCTTTTGGGAACAAAATATATGATCTCTGTGTGATGGGACTAACACACTTCAAGTCCTATAGGTGCTTCTGGGAAGAAAATGTAGGTCTGTGTGATGGGACTAACACACTTCAAGTCCTATAGGTGCTTCTGGGAACAAAATATATGATCTCTGTGTGATGGGACTAACACACTTCAAGTCCTATAGGTGCTTCTGGGAAGAAAATATAGGTCTGTGTGATGGGACTAACACACTTCAAGTCCTATATGTGCCTCTGGGAACAAAATATATGATCTCTGTGTGATGGGACTAACACACTTCAAGTCCTATAGGTGCTTCTGGGAAGAAAATGTAGGTCTGTGTGATGGGACTAACACACTTCAAGTCCTATAGGTGCTTCTGGGAACAAAATATATGATCTCTGTGTGATGGGACTAACACACTTCAAGTCCTATGGGTGCTTCTGGGAAGAAAATATAGGTCTGTGTGATGGGACTAACACACTTCAAGTCCTATAGGTGCTTCTGGGAACAAAATATATGATCTCTGTGTGATGGGACTAACACACTTCAAGTCCTATGGGTGCTTCTGGGAAGAAAATATAGGTCTGTGTGATGGGACTAACACACTTCAAGTCCTATAGGTGCTTCTGGGAACAAAATATATGATCTCTGTGTGATGGGACTAACACACTTCAAGTCCTATGGGTGCTTCTGGGAAGAAAATATAGGTCTGTGTGATGGGACTAACACACTTCAAGTCCTATAGGTGCTTCTGGGAACAAAATATAGGAGCTCTGCCTGCCTGCCACGAACACACTACAAGTCCTATAGGTGCTTCTGGGAACAAAATATAGGAGCTCTGCCTGCCTGCCACGAACACACTACAAGTCCTATAGGTGCTTCTGGGAACAAAATATAGGAGCTCTGCCTGCCTGCCACGAACACACTACAAGTCCTATAGGTGCTTCTGGGAACAAAATATAGGAGCTCTGCCTGCCTGCCACGAACACACTACAAGTCCTATAGGTGCTTCTGGGAACAAAATATAGGAGCTCTGTTTGCTGCCAGTGCCTGCCTGCCACGAACACACTACAAGCCCCTCTTTCTAAATCAATCTTTCTAAATGAATCTATCTAACTCAATCTCTCTAAGTAAATCTCTCTAACTAAATCCAGCAGAGTGACACAGAACGATCCTGCTCTATCTACGCCGGAACAGCATGTGACCGGCGCAGACGGCGTGGCGGCCTTTTATAAGAGGGGGCGTGTACTAAAGCCCCTGAGCTGTAATTGGCTACAGGCGTCCTGCCTGTAGCCAATTATGGCTCTTCGAGTTTCCGGCGCTGTGATTGGCCAAGCATGCGGGGTCACAGTGCATGCTTGGCCAATCATCAGCCAGCAATGCACTGCGCCGGCCGCGCCGGCCGCAATGCATTGCGGGGCCGCTCGCAACACACGAACGTGATGCGAGCGGCCAAAATAGTTCTGGGCTCGCCGAGCGAGCGAACACCCGGTGCTCGATGCGAACATGGGTTCGCATCGAGCACCGGGCCCATCCCTACCCACAATTAGTAGCCAGTCTCTGATAGATAAAGTGAACCTGGCCCTAATATTTTTAAGGTGACACTGGTGCTTAAATACAAGATCATTGAGCTACCTGTTTTAACTTTTAAACTGAATCCTGTGTTTCAGTATAGCTCCTTGCTCCTTCGGACTCTAGGTACAGACTCTACATGGTACCTAAACTTTGTTCAAGACAGGAACAAATCTGAACCCTTCCTTGCAATAACCCCCCATCATTCAACTCTCAAATGCCAGAACCTTTTGGCTCTGGCATTTGGTAGGTAAATTAAACAGTACAAACAAATGGCCACTACCCTCACCTATAACTGGCCTTTGCAGCAATGGAAGGTTGACACATGTCAAACAAAACCATAGAAATTCCCAGCTCAACTTAACGACCAGCCTGCAACCAACCGAATTGTCCTGTCTAACAATATGCAACAAAAACAAAGGTTTGGTTTGAAAACATTTGCAAATACATGCGTAAGCTGCAGATCCCCGTCAAGGCACCCCAATACTTTCTGTAGTCCTAACTCAAAATTTTGAGAGCCTCCACAGTGGAAGCACATGCATTCTAATGGATAGGCAAAGGGCAGGTGAGCCTGGAGGGAGCCCATCCCTCCTTAAAGGCACAAGAGCACAGTGGACACCCAGCATATAGCACCATAGCATCAAGGTGTCCAGTGCATCCCCTCAACAATATTTTAACAGTACAAACAGTTGGCCACTGCCCTCACCTATAACTGACCTTTGCAGCAAGGAGCACATGGAAGGGCAATACATGCAAAACAAAACCAAAGAAATTCCCAGCTCAACTTATCGACCAGCCTGCAGCTGGCATGTGCTTCCACTGTTGAGGCTCTCAAAAATTTGAGTTAGAACTACATAAAATATTGGGGTGCCTTGACTGGGCGCTGTAGCTTATGCATGTATTTGCAAATGTGTGCAAACCAAACCCCTGTTTTTAACACATACTGTTAGATAGGGCAATTCAGTTGGTTGCAGGCTGGTTGGAAAGTTGAATTGGGAATTTCTTTGGTTTTGTTTTGCAGGTAAATTAAACAGGCATTATTTAATATTAGGAATTACGGGGGTTAATTTCAACTTAACCATAAGTAGCTAACACAGGTGCTTGCATTTTAAAGGCCATAAACAAAACATTACAGTTTGTCTTATAGATCAACTAATTTATTGTGGCAGTGTTGAATTGTAAGTCTGTTTAACTTGCTGCATGTTTTCACTGGCAAGTTGTAGCAAATTTGTGTGGCAAGTCTCTAGCGAGAGCAAAATTGCAGTGCTGAGTCTACAACAAGAGCTCTGCAAGTCTACAGCATGAAAATTCCACCACAGTGACCCCTGTGGGGGGATGACTATTGGACAACACAGAACTTGCAGCAGACTTGCAAAATGTTTGCAAAGAAAGTTGATCTGGAGTCATGCAATGGGGACTTGCTTGCATTGTGCAACAAATTGTGAAGCCTGGCAAGTCTAGCAATAGTTTAGCAAGTCATTTTTAAACTTGGAGCACAATTGCTTGCTATCTGGGAAAGTGATCGCTATTGCCCCCCAGGATTTCAGAATTGCCTCATTACCATCAATGTTCAAAATCGGGAGCATTTTTACTATTATCAGGTCATTTATGACCACCCTTACAAACAGTCTGATGATGCTTATCAGAAGCCTGGTTAGCTCCCTTCTTTATGTTCTATTGTTATAGGTTGGCAGACAAAGCGGAAATAAAGGTAAAGGGAAACTAAGTAGTACACTGTCAGTTCCTCTAAATACTTAATATTTTTTTTTTTTGTTCTCCAAAGAATATTTGTTGATGAATTTTGAAACAAGTATTTCACAAAACATTACTATTCAAAACCACCTGGAACAGAATAAAAGAATAAAAAGCATAAATAAAATGTACATACATTCATGCAGTGACATTGTGTTGAGGTTATCACTTTCATCACAGTTGAGTGGGAGGTAGACCCGAGTTCTGGCAGTACAGAATATAACATTTGTCAGCTCTCCCAAAACTGAAATTCTGGCTCTAAGAACTTAAAAATATGAAGGTACACAAGCTGCAAGTGAATATATTAAGTCAAAAGAATGGAACAAATTATGAAAACAAAAACAGAGAACAAAGAGGATAGTTTAAACAAGGCCAGTCCTGTTGTCTATGACAGCCATATGAGCCATACGAGAACTCATCAGGTTTATAAAAAGGCCTTCTTTGACATTATCAGCTCTTCAACTCTCATTATAAAAGGCATTAAATCAACCAAATGAATAAAGGGAATGCTAAGGTGTTATTTTATATTCTAATATACCAGACTTGTCTGCAGTTGCAATAAGGAAAATTTAATTTTTTTTGTATAGAGAACATGTTTGGAAAAAAGATAGTGGGTAATAAAATAGCGCAGTTATGAACAAATGATACTGTAAAGGAGCTGAACATCACTGACATGGCCTCCATAGCAAATCAAAGGAACCCTCTCCTGAACCAGTTGTGCCTTGGATGGACTGTTTAGGGACAGAGGCCTTAGGGACAGAAGTGGTAGGGACAGAGGTGGTTGTAAACCCACTTTGAAAAAAAAAAAAAAAAAAACGGCAGAATAGTACACAACATGGAGGAGGCATCAGTTGGGAAAAGATTCCTCACCAGCAGTACATACTTTGATTTTGCTCTTCCCTTCCACTCTGTACAGCAGAAATGGGGAGTCCCTGTGTTATATTCAATTTGTGACCTGGAGCTTACACAGGACTGAAGACTCTCTCCACACCCACATATGACAGCACTTGGAGTTTGAGCAACCACTCACCAAAGAGCAGCACTGTCACTTGGAAGGAAGGGGTGTGAGTCAAATGGTCCCCCACACCCAGAAGTAGCAAATATTTTTTCTCATTATCGGTGCCCAAAAGGGGACAGGATAAGCTGTAAGCTAATGGTTGAGTTGCCATTAAAATTACCCCGCTGTGCTGCCTTGCATCGGCAAAGCATAGATTTGCCGAATTTTTTTATATCATAAAATATGTATGAGCTGGCTTCTGAATGGCAGGAGGCACATAATTTTCTATCACAGAATTTGATTAAGGCTTATACGAGATAAGAGCCGTCATGGGAACTAATGAGGTATTTTGTCACATATGGCGAACCATCACATTTGGATAAATAGTGATGTGGGTGACCTTTGCGCTATTTACGAACTAGAAATCATGCTTCAGGTTTCCCCTGATGAAATCACGAGCACGTGACGCAACGCGTAGGGAGGGGCCGGACAGGATACCGGAAGTACTGTGAGACTGGCGCTAGATCGCCATTTTATGCTGTAACACTTTATCTTTGATGTAAGAGTTTAGAATTTTTTATTATAAATTGGTTTAAGACGTACTTCACTATTGGGTCCCCTCTGTTCTACTTTACCCCCACTTTTTGGTGATTTTTTTCTGCCGGAGGGCGGCCGCCATTTTGTGTTGTAGGAAGTTGGTGAGACAACCCTATTAGAAGTACCCAGTGAGTGGAGCCATTGGAGGAGCATAGCTGAGGCAAAGTGTACCCATTTCCTTGATGCCGACTGATAGTGATCTTTAGAAGCACCAAGTCAGCGGAGCCATTGGAGGAGCACAGCGGAGGCAGAGTGTACCCCCCTTTTTTTTGGATGCCTATTAACATTGATCTTCAGGTGAGAGGCTAGTGAGCACGATTTAGGATCAGGTCCTCACACACCCACCATCCCACATTTGGATATAGAAGACCATTGTTATTGCGGTTACCCCTCCTCATTTTTAGAGACTATTTTGGGATTAATTGATCTCATTGATGTTTCTTTGGTTGGTGGTTATATAAATATACCACCTGGACTTTACCATTGTATTCTATTTATGCGATAGAAAGTTTCATTTAATTTCTCATATACCATTTGGGACTCACCAGGAGCACTGTGTTCTTACATGTCTATATATTTTTTGTTACACTTTCTTGTGTTAATTAGCACATTGTGCACTTTATTTCATTTGTAGAGTATTCATTTTTTCGATACTTTATTAGGTTCACTTATTTATTATTTTAATCACTATTGATAATTTATATATTAGCACTTGGTACACTATATACCAACATACATTTTTATATATATATATTTTTTATATATATATTTATATATATTTTATAGACACCTATATATTATATTTATACACTTCTTTGGTGCTTTTTAGCGCAAAATCATTATTCTTTTTTATCACATTTGGATACCCGCCGGAGTGTGCATGCGCGACGTCGCCTTATGCGTTCCAACAGTTTTAGGACAAAAGAGCACACCAAAACCATCACAGAAGTGACGTTCCATCGCCGCCATCTTCCTACACCCCGCACTTCTCCAAAGTAAGGATACACTGAGAAGGGGGAAAGCGGAAATCTTCTTACACCCACCGGAGTCTTGCATTTTACACTTATTTTTAGCAGTAAAGTGAGTTTATCTAGTCAAATACAGTACTTACAATTGCGTCTGACTCGTTAGATGTTGAATTTTAAAAGCAGCGTCAAGCCTGCTTATGTCATAGGTTTGCTAATCTGACAGAAGTTCGCTGCTTTCAAAATTCAACATATAACCAGTCAGACGTAGTTCTAAGTACTGTATTTTACTATATAAACTCAGTTTACTGTTACAAATAAGTGTAAAATCCAAAACTCCGGTGGGTGTAACAAGATGTCTGCTTTCCCCTTCTCAGTGTATCCTTACTATTGAGGAGTGCAGAATGTAGCAAGATGGTGGCGACGGAACGTCACTTCCGTTACACATTCTGACGGGTTGCCTAATCTGACGAAACAACAGTGTTGGAACGCATATGGCGTTGTCACGCATGCGCACCCCAGCGGGTAGCCAAATGTGATGGGTCGCCATATGTGACGAAACACCAGGACTTAGGACTTAGGACCAGCACTAGGAGCACTAAAATACAATACCATGATATAATATTTTGGAAGGTATCCACCGGGCAGTATCGTGGATACAGCTGGTGATAATTGAGTGCCACGTCCTAGGAATAAGTATATCGTGGGATTTAGATGTATAGTATGGACTTTTTAGGCACATAGACTAGGACAAAGTAGTTAAAATAAAATGTTCTTTATTAATTAACAATATTAAAAATCACTCTGGTTACGAAAAATCCATATAAAAGTGCACATAAAGTGTGGCATACTTGACCAGATAAAACAAAAAAAGAATTGAACTGAAATAAAAATGTATCAGCCTCTTGAAAATACCTGTACGGCAGCACTGACTGGGAGATGGAGGAGCAGCTTTGGAGACCAGGTGAGAGCAGCAAGATTACCTCATCAGTCTGTTGTTGCTCCTTTCCAATTACAGGCTGAAGGTGAGCAGATGACACCACTATACTTCCTAACTGTAAAAGAGACAATGGTATTATCCACCTAGCTGGCCCTTGAGACCTGTTTGTTTTGGTAGTTATATAGTGCTACTGCATGCATTGCTAGGATGGGAAAATCTAGCCTTATTGGGGTGAATGCAGAAAATGTAATACTGGATTCTAACTGGATGCCCCTGTAAAGAAATTGTGATATCTGTTTTGCAGTATATGGAAAAAATAAAGTTTGAAACTACTCCAATAAATGTTTTAGCCAAAACAAGAAGCGTGAAGAAATAGAATATGGCCATCACATTCCATTATATCTAAAGAGTCAGCACCATAACAACATTAAATGCCAGGGTATAGGCTACATAGAGACAGGGATCAGGCAAACAAATTTAAAGTGGTTGTTTAGCCACTTTATCTACTTTATCCCATCCTGTCTGTTGAATAATACTATTTGCCCCTGTGCCTGTGTTTTATTAAAATAAGCCGTTCTTTACCTTATCTCAGGTAACCCTCTGGCTCTCTCTCCCCGTCTGACAGCTGCAGTGAGCGGGGCCGAGGATTCCCCACTAACATCAGTCGGGAGGGGAGGAGGAGAGAGCCAGCGGGTCATGTGAGCGGCGATCGGCGCTCTGAAATAAGGTAAGGAACGGCTTATTTTAATAAAACACAGGCACAAGGGCACATAGGATTATTCAATAGATAGGATGGGATAAAACATTAAATGAAACTTCAGCAGCAGAAGGGGAGGGGAGGGATGAGGAGGACAGAGAAGGACTGAGCAGAGCTGCGGATGATGGAGGCAAGTAAACTGACCACGGTGTCAGGGCTCAGCAGCCATGATATACTGTGGTCAGTTTACAAAGAGGAGGACATAGCCAAGCAGGATCAGCCAGGTTTTTAAGGTGATAGAAGGGGCCAAATTACACAGCAAAAGCACTGTGCTGTATAACATGCTTTAAAGTAACAGGATCAATGTACTTTTTTTTAGGTTAACAAACTGCTGTGGGGAAAAATACACGATTCAATATTCTGATGAAAGCTACACAAAAAGATTTACTATGTTCTTAGTACATATATATTTACAGTATATATATATATATATATATATATATATATATATATATATATATATATATATATATAAAGGCTGTTACTTAAAATTTTCGTGTTCGATTAATCAATTTTTAAAATCGATTAATCAACTAATTTCGATTAATTATAACGCACATACAGATCAAACTACTTTTAGCTGATCTCCTTGCATTGCAACTCTGCATTAGTCAGTGGTAAATGTGGTATACACTATACAGGGGGTCCCTGGGTTATGAACCCGTTAGGGACTTTCCTCCTGTTTGTAATCCGGAAATGTTTGTAAGTCGTGCGCGAATGCGCAGAACGACAAGTACGGACATTTCCTATGTTCTGTCGAATGCCGTTCTGCACATGCGCGGAAAATTACGGACATTTCCGACATTTTCTGAGGCTCCATCTGGCCGCGCATGCGCAGAATGGCAGATGGTCCACGCAGAACGGCAGAGGGTCCCCGCAGCGCCCTGTTCGTAAGTAGGAGTGGTTCATAAGTTGGGCCTTCGTAAGTCGGGTACCCCCTGTATACAATCACCCGGTACTAGTTAGTTTCCACAATCCATGACTTAACTTCACAGTTCACACAAATATGTTTTAAATTCAAACTGTACCACTGACGTAAGTAATTTTTTTCCCACAGTAGCATGACAATTCCTCCACCTCCGGTCTAACTAATCACTCTCACCTTATGGCATGGACCCCTGTGCAAACAGTTGGTCATGCAAGCGGGTATCAAAAGGGTTAACACGGACCATAAACTTCTCTCACATCTCCTTAGATCTCAGCAAGGACGCCAGGTCATGGGTAGAAAGAAAAGATCTAAGTGCTCACCGCTTAAGTATAAGATTTAATCATTTTTTTCAAACACAAACTACTCACATAAAGATGATAAAACCACAGCATGTAAAGCCGACAATCGTGTTAGTTCTGTAGGGCAGCAGCGGGTGACGTCATGCGTAGCTCCTCCCCCGTACACGTTACTTCCAATTAGAACTTTGATGTCACCGGACTCCTCCCCCCTTCCCTTCGTTAGCAGACGGAGGCACTTGGGGAAGGGGGAGGAGTCCGGTGACGTTAATGTCCGTGACGTCACCGGATCTCCGACGGAACTACCTGAAGACCCGGAAGCCGGCGGAGAAGGTGAGTACCGATCAAAAGAATTTTGAACGATCAAAAAAGTTAATCGATTAATCGTTAATTTCCACAGCCCTAATATATATTTATATATATATATATATATATATATATATATATATATATATATATATATATATATATATATATATATATATATATTTTATATATATATATATATGTGTTTTGAACATGTTTTGAAGACTTAATGGTAAGGTGTATTACAGTTATTTATACAAAAAAAAAAAGGTTCTTTGTTGTGTGGTTATTCATCTGCTTTTAGATTTCATCAGTGAACATTTCTTAAGCTTCCTTCCAGTTCCTTTTTCCCAGACTGACGTATGTTCACACAATTTCTGTAGATTTAGCTTTCAACATTTGATAAGCATGGACATTCATATATGTGGGAGACATTTAGCATTTCCAGTCTCACTATATGGTGGTCTGAATGTTTTAAATGCTGATTGCAATATTCAGAAAGGATGCAAATTCCCTGTATGATTAGGACCCCTGCACATAATAACACAGAGGGATCCAAACAGACCCTTAAGAACAACAATAGAACCACCAAACCTAGATGACACCTGTATTTTATGGTAATGCAGTTGCAGATTTCACAGCTGGCAATCACGAAATGAATATCAAAATTTCTTGCCTCAGGAGCTTCTGGGGAGCTCAAGAAGATGAACAAAGATGTGCAGGCATCCTTTTGACTTGCTGTGTTATATTGGTGGTAGTGTGATTTTAGATAACAGGGCTGTGCCTTGTAAGGGGAGCCTAGTGCATCTAGGGACCAAAGCTACAAAATAGTGTTTTTGCATAGCATTGAATAATTTTCAGTAGCAAGACAAGAAATAAACAAATATACAAGAACTGAAATAATATTTTACCCATATCTAAGGTGTATTATTTAAGATGAAAATAATTCTTTCATGAACTATGGTAGCAGATATTGTATGTCAGCCTATGGCCGCGTACACACGAAGGGACAATCCCGCGGGATTATCCGCTGGACTGCGTGCTCAGATGAGGGTCTGACATGGATTTGGGGGAACCCCCACGCCGTTTTTTTCGGCGTGGGAAGTCCCTTTAAATCCATGCCAGGTCACGGAGCTAGCGCGGTGGCATTTACTGCCTATGCTAGCTACGTAACCTGAAGTTACGTTCGAAATGAACGGACTGCTCTGTGTGTGGGCAAGTCCGTTCATTTTCAAAAGTCCCGCGGACTTTTGGCCGGCGGATTATCCGCCAGAGAAGTCCGTGCGTGTGTGGGCAAGTCCACACGCTCGGAAAGTCCAGCGGACCCAGCTGGAAAGTCCGGCGGGATTGTCCGCTGGACTAAGTCCGCCGGCAAAAGTCTGCACGTGTGTACGCGGCATAACTGTTCATTAAAACTTTATATTCCTGTAATGTTTTTAACATTATTTTTAACACGTGTACACTATTTGCCAAATTAAAAAGCACTTATCTTATTATTTCTGATCATAAATTGCATATCGTTAATATTGCTCTACATACAATATATCATCCTTATCTCTTGGCAAGCCTTGTGTAATTATATACCAGGACAACTTTGCCCTCTAGAACAGTCTGCTCTTCCAGCACATCTTCTATTTTTTATAGCTCGCATTCTAATGTTTCACATTTTAAAAAGATACATATAGGTCTGGATTAATGAGTCAGTGATATTTGTTTTGGATAAACTGGTTATTGATGGTGTGGCCTAGTGGTTAGTACTTTTGTCCTGTAGCCCTAGGGTAATCATTTTGAATCCTGGCCAGGATACTGTCTGCATTGAGTTTGCATGTTCTCCTTGTGCTTGCCTGGGTTTCCTTCCACCTTTCAAGGACAAGCTGGGAGGTTAATTGATTCCTATCATGTGTGTATATGAGACAGCGGCCTTAGATTGTAAGCCCCTTGAGGACAGAGACTGATCTGTATTAATAGTATGTAATGTTGTAACATTATACAATGGTGTGAAAAAGTGTTTGCCCCCTTCCTCATTTCCTGTTCCTTTGCATGTTTGTCACACTTAAGTGTTTCGGAACATCAAACCAATTTAAACAATAGTCAAGGACAACACAAGTAAACACAAAATGCAATTTGTAAATGAAGGTGTTTATTATTAAAGGTGAAAAAAAATCCAAACCATCATGGCCCTGTGTGAAAAAGTGATTGCCCCCCTTGTTAAAACATACTATAACTGTGGTTGTCCACACATGAGTTCAATTTCTCTAGCCACACCCAGGCCTGATTATTGCCACACCTGTTCACAATCAAGGCATCACTTAAATAGGAGCTGCTTGACACAGTAAGGTCCACCAGAAGATCCTTAAAAGCTACACATCATGCCGAGACCCGAAGAAATTCAGGAACAATTGAGAAAGAAAGTAATTGAGATCTATCAGTCTGGAAAGGGTTATAAAGCCATTTCCAAAGCTTTGGGAATCCAGCGAACCACAGTGAGAGCCATTATCCACAAATGGCGAAGACATGGAACAGTGGTGAACCTTCCCAGGAGTGGAAAATTACCCCAAGAGCGCAGCGACGACTCATCCAAGAAGTCACAAAAGACCCCACAACAACGTCCAAGGAACTGCAGGCCTCACTTGCCTCAGTTAAGGTCAGCGTTCATGCCTCCACCATCAGGAAAAGACTGGGCAAAAATGGCCTGCATGGCAGAGTTCCAAGGAGAAAACCACTGCTGAGCAAAAAGAACATCAAAGCTCGTCTCAATTTCTCCACAACACATCTTGATGATCCCCAAGACTTTTGGGACAACATTCTGTGGACCGATGAGACAAAAGTGGAACTCTTTGGAAGGTGTGTGTCCAAGTATATCTGGCGTAGAAGGAACACTGCATTTCAGAAAAAGAACATTATACCAACAGTAAAATATGGTGGTGGTAGTGTGATGGTCTGGGGCTGTTTTGCTGCTTCAGGACCTGGAAGACTTGCCGTGATAAAAGGAACTATGAATTCTGCTGTCTACCAAGAGATCCTGAAGGAGAATGTCCGACCATCTGTTCGTGTACTCAAGCTGAAACGAACTTGGGTTCTGCAGCAGGACAATGATCCTAAACACACCAGCAAGTCCACCACCGAATGGCTGAAGAAAAACAAAATGAAGACTTTGGAGTGGCCTAGCCAAAGTCCTGACCTGAATCCTATTGAGATGTTGTGGTATGACCTTAAAAAGGCCGTTCATGCTCGAAAACCCTCTAATGTAACTGAATTAGGACAATTCTGCAAAGATGAGTGGGCCAAAATTCCTCCAGGACGCTGTAAAAGCCTCATTGCACGTTATCGCAAACGCTTGGTTGCAGTTGTTGCTGCTAAGGGTGGCCCAACCAGTTATTAGGTTTAGGGGGCAATCACTTTTTCACACAGGGCCATGATGGTTTGGATTTTTTTCACCTTTAATAATAAACACCTTCATTTACAAATTGCATTTTGTGTTTACTTGTGTTGTCCTTGACTATTGTTTAAATTGGTTTGATGTTCCGAAACACTTAAGTGTGACAAACATGCAAAAGAACAGGAAATGAGGAAGGGGGCAAACACTTTTTCACACCACTGTATATACGTAAATACCTGTAATAAAATAATAACAATTTTTTTGCTTTGAAAGACTGTATTAGTCTGTATAGGTTTTTAAAAAGTCAGTCAAGCCAATGGTCTGTGCTCTTGACACCACTTGACATATCATTTGGTGTTTCTCGACACCATACTCACGCGATGAGCGTTTTTCTATAACAATTCATCTGCAACACATTTCTCACAATTCTGAACTTTTGTGTAGCTTTCTGTGAAGCAGGTACATCTATTAAATATATCCCCTGAAGAAGCCCATGGTAACTTGGGCTTGTCGAGATAACCTCAATATCATCACCTTCTAAACAATAAGAGACTCACACTTTCATGGCATATTTCAAAACAAGTTGTATTGATGTGCATGTTTGTTTTTAACAACAATCTTTTATTATTTTGTATGTACTAATAAAAGCTATCTTTTTTTATTCTTAGTGTTGTTCCCAATTTTTCAGCACTTGAAAAGTCGTGCAAAAAACCTTCTCTGTATCCATCAACCCAAAATTTATGGTTCAGTTTTTGGAGGATGCTGGAGAAATACCTCATTGATATCCTACATTTCTCAGGGCCCCATAGGATGAGATTTATCTTCTTGGTTTCCCAGCTATGCCCACCTGTCACACCCAACTCAATGCACCCCAGCCCACATTGGTTTATTAATATACATAATATTATGGAGAGCCTTTTGAGAGATTTAGAGAAGTGGGAACACACTATGGTGGGAAATCCCCAAATTATAACATGATAACTAGACGCTGCGGCAGGAAAGTATTACTGATGAATAAGGATGGTCCTGATGTTCGAATCGAATGTAAGTTCGACTCGAACATCGGGTGTTCGTTGGTTCGAAAACTAACTGAACATAGGGGGCATTTGCGGCAAATGCAAGCGCTGCAGAGCTCCCCATAATGCACTGCGAGGCACTCTTCTCTGCCCACCAACATTTAGGCATGTACTTTCCACTGACCAAAAACAGTTACAGGAGCACTCATAACTGACCACCAATATTAAGGGGACACTTTGCACTCACCACCAAGCAGTGGTGTTCACCTGTGTGCAATTTGAGTGTCACATGATCTGTCATTACATATACACACCTTTTTAAAAGGCCCCAGAGCCTGCAAAACCTAAGCAAGAGGCGCCACTAACCAAACATTGCCATGAAGACCAAGGAACTCTCCAAACAAGTAAGGGACAATGTTGTTGAGAAGTACAAGTCAGGGTTAGGTTATAAAAAAATCCAAATCTTTGATGATCCCTAGGAGCAGGATCAAATCTATCATAACCAAATGGAAAGAACATGGCACAACAGCAAACCTGCCAGAGAGGCAGCACAGAGACCAGAGGTAACCCTGGAGGAGCTGCAGAGTTCCACAGTAGAGACTGGAGTATCTGTACATAGGACAACAATAAGCCGTACGCTCCATAGAGTTGGGCTTTATGGCAGAGTGGCCAGAAGAAAGCCATTACTTTCAGCAAAAAACAAAATGGCACGTTTTGAGTTTGCCAAAAGGCATGTGTGAGACTCCCAAAAAGTATGGAGGAAGGTGCTCTGGTCTGATGAGACTAAAATTTTACTTTGTGGCCATAGAAAACGCTATGTCTGGCGCAAACCCAACACATCACATCACCCAAAGTACACCATCCCCACAGTGAAACATGGTGGTGGCAGCATCATGCTGTGGGGATGTTTTTTAGCAATCGGAACTAGGAAACTGGTCAGCGTTGAGGGAAAGATGGATGGTGCTAAATACAGGGATAGTCTTCAGCAAAACCTCTGTGTGTGATTTTAGGCTAGGACGGAGGTTCACCTTCCAGCAGGACAATGACCCCAATCACACTGCTAAAGCAACACTTGAGTGGTTTAAGGGGAAACATGTAAATGTGTTGGAAGGGCCTAGTCAAAGCCCAGACCTCAATCCAATAAAAAATCTGTGGTCAAAATTAAAGATTGCTGTTCACAAGAGCAAACCTGAAGGAGCTGGAGCAGTTTTGCAAGGAGGAATGGGCAAAAATCCCAGTGGTAAGATGTGGCAAGCTCATAGAGACTTATCCAAAGGCTCTACAAAGTATTGACTTTAGGGGGGTGAATAGTTATGCACATTGATTTTTTGTGTTATTTTGTCCTATTTGTTGTTTGCTTCACAATAAAAAAACATCTTCAAAGTTGCGGGCATGTTCTGTAAATTAAATGATGCAAATCCTCAAACAATCCATGTTAATTCCAGGTTGTGAGGCAACAAAACACGAAAAAATGCCAAGGGGGTGAACACTTTTGCAAGGCAATTTATGGCTGTTATAGTAAATGTCCAGATACTAAATGCATTTGATGTTTTGGACCCAGCTCCTGTGTCCATGTGATAGGATTGGCTTTGTTTTAAACATTTCTCTAAATCAAAGTCACAAAGAATAAAAGCCTGGTTGTGACTATCAAACTCCACCTTATATATCTAAGCTTGAAAGAAAAGAAAAACTGAAAAGCATGCAAAAGTTCATGCTCTACATTCAAAAGTAAATCAACATAGTAAAGCCTATAAAGACTAACAAGTCTTGGCCAAGAATCATGTTAAAATAAACTATTATTTGTTTATTTAACATAATTTTTGGCCAAAGCTTTTTAGTCTTCTCAGTTTTTATGCATGTTGGTTCTATTTAGATGTGGATAAAATAATTGTACATTTGTAGACCATGAACTTTGGCATGCTTTTCAGTTTCTTTTTCAATTTTTTTGTCAAGCTTGGACCTACTATGTGGAGTTTGAGAGTTGTAACTAGGTTTTTATTCTTTGTGACTTTAATACTTGAATACTTACTGGAGACAACTCCACTCTACTCTTTTTTGACCATTTGGGTGCCTGCCATGTGTAGCAGGGGGTTACAATAATGGGGACCTTGAGGATTTTAATAATTTATTCTAGTCATGTCTCTGAATTAGCTTAGTTTTATAGAAATGTAATTCATTAAAAAAAATAATACATACAGTAGATATAATGTATATAAATGTTTTGCTCTGTAGTCATGCAGTATACATTTTACAGTACAATGTTTTAGCAAGAATAGTGGAGCTTTTTTCTAAATTGTTTCTTCAATAATAAATGAGTTAACTGACTCATGCTGCTAAATTTGGTCTGGGCGTCTAAGCTTCAATGACCTTTGAATGTGGGTTAATCAGCCTATGGTACCACAGTACTAGTTATTGCGGTAAAATGCATTTAATGTCCTACTTTTTTTAAGAACTCATAGAGGCACAAGTTAATTGCCAAATATGAAGAAATAATTACTATGTAAATTTTCGCTGAAGTGTGTAAAGTGTAAAAATCTTCAAATAAACGAACAACTTAGTTTTTGATTAAAATGGTTCTGTTCTCGTGATCCCTTTTAGATTAAGTCTGTATTCTCTGTAGTTCATAAAATAAGTGCCCTAATCAGATTGCAGCTTCTGGGTTCATGCTGTCAATTTCTTGTTATTGCTGTTTTGGCGGTATCGCTCACATTGATCTCTCAGCAGCCGTACTTATAGTTTTGATTAACTTTTCAAATAACTATTGGCTTCCAGAATGAGTCAATTTCACTAAATCAATACAAGAGAGGCAAATAACAGAACAGCAAGAATATTGCACACATTTCTCAGTACATGTTCCTAGCGAAAATTAATTATAGCTTGAGAGTTAATTTTTTTCTACACAAAAAAAAAGAAACATCCTATTTATAATTGGAAATCTTTAAAGCCCCATACACACGCTCGGACAATCCGCGGACAAGGTCGGTCGGACTTTGTCCGACGTACTTTGTCCGATGTTGGCGTTGCGTACACACGGTCGGACTACGTTGTCGGAATATCCGGTCCGGAAGAACGTCGTGACGTAAGTCGTCGTCCACGAGATTACAAAAGGGAAGTTCAGCACCACGTCAGGCACCCGTTGGGCTCCTTCTGCTGATCCCGTGTTTATCGAGAGTTAGTGGAAGTTTGGTGACTTAAGATTCGCGCTTCTCAGTTTTCTGACTCAGATCGTTACTGCTCTTCAGTTTGTGCTTGTTGTGCGTATCTGTTTATTAGTGCGTGTAGTCAGTTCGCATTTGTTGGTCATTGCGGCCTATATCTTGATATAGGACGCTTTGATTTGCACTGCTTATTGTCTGCTCGTTGCTGGTATTCACTTCGTTCTTTCAGGCCTTGCTGTTTATCGGTGCTTTCTGTTTGTCCGTTCTGACCAGCCGACCTTTTGTGACCTTCTGAGCGATGTTTCCCGTGCGTACTCGTCGCCGAGTTCGTGCTGTACGCGGAATTGGTGTCGGGCTTTTAGCTTTGACCCAAGACCCGTCCATGAACAGAGTGATGAGGAGTATGTGGACCAAGAATTGGTTGCTTCAGCGTGACCAGTTCTCGCACATGCCTTTGCTTCGTGAGATCCGGGAGAATAATCCTGATGATTTCAGGAACTTTCTCAGGATGACGGACCCCGATTTTCACCGTCTTTTGGCTTTGCTGACCCCCTTTATCAGCCGGCAGGATACCTGCATGAGACAAGCCATTACTCCGGAGCAGAGGCTTGTTGCCACGTTGAGGTACTTGGCGACAGGGAGAAGTCTTCAGGATTTGAAGTTCTCTTCAGGTATCTCTCCCCAGGCCCTGGGAATCATTATTCCAGAGACCTGTTCTGCCATCATTCAGGTCCTGCAGGAGGACTATATTAAGGTAACATTTCTACTTTACTATTCCCTTCTATGTATGCTCTGTTTGCTAATGACTTGTATTTTTGACCTCCTTCCCTAATTACCATGATTGCAATATGTTCTAATATGCTGTGCCCCTTTTCTCCTTCATGCATTTTTCCCTTCACTTACCTCACCAGCATGCTCTTCTGCCCCAATAGACACCTATGGCCTACTCACTTAAGCAATGTCTTTTGTCTGCTGCATAGTATTGTTTGCCCCAAAACACCCCCTAAAATATGCACAAATGTTTGCTGTGTGGTTTACTTCATGTAGAGCCCCCTTTTTTTGTTCTTTTGGTGGGGGGGGGGGGGCAAACTCATTAGGAACCCCCTCCCCCAACTGCTCTGTCAGATGGTACCAATCCTTTATCTGCTGGCTTTCCCAAGGTCCATACACACTATATACCTACCTCTTTATAGTGCGCATCTTTAGGGATGAATTCAGCAAAGCATGTAGTGCAAGGGACTGCCTCCATACATTCCATTTCCTATTTTTTTGTCTTCTTTCCCTCCTATTAGCTTGCTTGGTAATTTAATAATGTCACACTGTGCCTGCCTTTTTGGGGGGGGGGGGGGGGAAATGTTATTTGATCTTTCCTGTGGCCTGCCAATAGTGTTAAGTACAGAGGGTCTGGCCAAACTAGGCCACATTATTGAGCCATTTGCCAATCAATGAAGTGCAGAGGGTTACCTGTCCACCACCCCCCCCCCCCAAAACCATAGTTATTGCCAATGTCCCATCAGAAGTGGGGGGATTGATGGGGGGGTGAGTAATCTGTGAAGGGGAGCCTCTACTTTTCTGTGTAAATACTTTCCAGCCTCCAATTTTATACAATGCTCTTGTTCCAAGATGTTGATTGTCTAATCTGCTTGCAATGTTTAGGTGCAAAGTGACTAATTTTTTTTTCTTGTTTCACTCCACAGTTCCCTTCCACGCCACAGGAATGGCAGACTGTGGCCTCCCACTTTGCCAGCCGTTGGGACTTTCCTAACTGCGGAGGGGCAATTGATGGGAAACACGTCCGCATCGTCCCACCGCCCAACTCGGGGTCCTACTATTATAATTATAAAGGGTTTAATAGTGTAGTGATGTTGGCGGTGGTGTCGGCAACATACGAGTTTATGTATGTGGACGTGGGGATGAACGGCCGGATATCGGATGGTGGGGCCATTACGCACACGGAGTTCTACTGGCGTCTCCAAAGTGGCAGTCTGTGCTTGCCACCTCCAGAGGAGAATGCCGAAGGACTCCCCTTCGTCTTTGTCGCAGATGAAGCGTTTGCGCTGACTCCCCATGTGATGAGGCCGTTCCCGATGAGGACCCTCACCCCGGACCAGAGGGTCTTCAACTACAGGCTGTCCAGAGCCAGAAGAGTGGTGGAGAACGCTTTTGGCATCCTGGCCAGCCGCTTCCGCCTGTTCCTGACGGCATTTAACTTGGCGGAATACAAACTGAACCACATAGTTCTTGCCTGTTGCATATTGCACAACTTCCTCAAAAGACATAACAGGAACTATGTGGTGCCCGTTGGCCCAGATGTGGAGGGCCCTCCAAATGCGGACCTCACAGCCCTTCGAGTGGCACGTCCAGGCTTGCCCCCTCTCAATGCCCGCGTGGTCCGGGACCAATATATGGAATACTTTGTGGGTAGGGGGGCCATTGCTCTGCCTGACGATGTGTGAGAGGCATTTTTTAATAAATCTGATATTTTAACCAACCTCTGATTTCTTGTCATTTCAGTCTTCTTTTTAGCTTATTTTACTTTGACATTTTTTCCCTTTGCCTTCGACAGTGGTAATGCACTTTCTGGGCAAAAGGAGGTAACAGTCTCTTCTTCCCAAAAAGATTATTCTCATGTGTGTTTGCTACCTAATCTTTGGTCTAGAGAAGGTTTGTCCTGCATAACTGACACCCAAAATACTCCTTTTCAGCACCAGGTGTGACATGTGTGTATTCTCCAAAATGCTGTGCTCCGTGTTTTCGTACAAAGCACTGTGGGTGTCATTTACATAAGTCAAATCCGCTATGCTCTACAAGTGCATTGAAAAAGTTCCCTGGGAAAGGAAATTGCAGTGCAAAGTGGATTTGCCTTTAGTAAATAACACCCATTGCCCCCCATATCCTTTACATTTTACATACATAATGCATTGTTTTAGTTAAATAAGGAAGCCACACATTTTGAAAAGTAAAAAAGTTTACTTGGAAAACATTCACAAGTGCGTTTACAATCTTCACGCCAAAACTGACAACATCTTGGTTATTTACAACATTATTTACAAAGATTACGCAATTTGTAAAACCAGGCATGGAGCTAAGCAGAACCTATGAAGTAGGAAAGTTCAACTTTGTAAAGTGAAGACAAGATCAGACATGACTATATGTTCAAAGTGTGTTTGATCTTGCCTTCATCACATGGGGGGGGCACCCCCGAAAAGTGGAAATTTGGAACATGCACACAATTTGGTTCTGAAAATGGTCATTAGATGGTAAAACACATGCCTAGAAGCTTCAAAAGTGCCATTTTCCATCATGGGGATGAATGGACGTTTTTTGGGGGTGCAACCCCTTCACCACAACCACTTTCGTAGTTCGTAAAGTGTTTGCACCCCCAAAAAAACGTTGCCATTCATCCACCATGATGGGAGCTAGCACATGTGGACACAATGTGTGCATGTTCCAAATTTCACACAGTTTTTAAGTTGCAAATGTGTTCAGAAGCTGGCACAAATGTGTGTAAATTACTTGGTGCTCTTTCATATTTTTCCTAAAACATCAATGATGTTTTTCAATTTTTGTTGAACATCATTGATGTTTTGCTTTATGTAATCTAGATCTCGATTGCAGACCATTATCTCTCCGATGAGTACGTGGGCACTCTCTGTGGTAAAGTGCGATTTTTCTTCCACAACATCCACGTCACCTAAAAACCACAAACAAAAAAAATGGGGTGTTGGAAATGAGGCAGCCATACATGGATTAGCTTACCAGTAGCTGTGTTCTCCCACACTCACCTGTTGTGGTGACAATTTCTCCAAGTTCGATGATCTCTCCTTCCTCCTCCTCCTCCTCTGCTTCTGCTCTTTCCCTTTTTTGGGAGGTGTTGGTTTGGGGGTTTCCTCAGACGGCCCAAGTTTTCGCTCCCCTATGAGAATGTCCAAAAGGAAGATTTAGCAACACAAACTATTGAGGGCAGAAATAGGAAATGACAAACATTGCTTGAAAGTGACGGACACTATTTTAGTTTGGCCAGTTACAAATGTCAACTACATGAATGTAGTCACTTTGTAAAGGTGCTAAACTGACTAGCTTTTTGGTAGAAGTTTGTGTGATGGAGACCCCCCTCTAGTATCCACTGGAGCACATGTGTGGAAAAGGCTAATAAAAAGGGGGTTTGGGTGTCCCAGCACTAGTGCTCTCGAGTCCAGATGGGTAAACACCTACTGGGTGACCTCTCCTTTACATTGAATAAATTGCCTTTACATTCTGGATGACATTTCTAGGGAGAACAAACTTCCTTTCCCCCAAAAAAACACCAAACATCGTATTATAAGTGGCCGCACGATCGAGGTTGCGTACGATCGAATGGACACACACACGACCATGACAGTGGCAGAAAGATCGAGGCTGAGTACGATCGAATGCACAGACGAACATGAAAGTGGCCATTTTGGAATGTACAACTTTGTAAAAATCAAACCACATGGAGCAGTATGCAAGCAAGAAATCAAACACAAAACACAACTACTTACTTTTTAGAAGAATTCTCTTGATCTTTCTGTACTGATCGGCCTCCCTCAGTTTCAGGTCTGACCAGCGTTTCCTCAGTTGCTCCTTGGATCGTTGTACCCCAAAATGATTGTACAGCCTCCTCACAACTTTAGACATGATCTTGGCCTTGCGGACATTGGGGTTGAGGTAAGGCCCATACTTCCCATCATAGTCGCTCCTCTTTAATATGTCCACCATCTCCAACATTTCTCCAAATGACATATTGGAGGCCTTGAATTTCAGGCTCCGGGATCGGGACGTTTCTGCCTCCGGCCTTTCCTCGTCCTCCTCCTCGTTGGGGGGATATTTGGGGCGCACCTGCTGTGTCCCCGCCATGTGCTCTCCCCACTGCGCCGTAAAGAGAAGGGGTGGGGAATAGACGAGAAAGATCGTCAGGGGCGGGCGGAGTTTGACGCATGCGCACTGTATATAAAACGTCACACGCCTGTGTCGTAGCCACGATCTGGGAGACGAGGGGAGAGAAAGCTCACGCACGAGACGATCGCTACAAACGAAGGTACAATTTGACGTTGGTACATAACTAGCCTAGACTGATTAGAACTTGAGGCTTCTTTATGGAGAAGATTAGGAGTGTTTAGGCTGACATTATTTATATTGTTTTGTGTGGCGTTGTGTCTTGCAGAGGTGATGGAGGCGTTCTACAACGTGAGCTTTCTCCCACACTTCATTGATAAATACCGGCAATTCCCCCTCTTATGGCAGGCAAAACACAGGGATTATAGCAACAGACCAAAGAGGTACGCAGCCCTGCTGAAACTGGTGGCATTTGTAAAGCCTACCCTGCCCATGGCAACCGTCGCAAACTTAAAAGTGAAGATAAACAACATGAAGACTACCTATTTCCGGGAGCGCAATAAGGTCCTGAAGTCACAAGCATCTGGAGCTGCAGCAGCTGATGTCCATGTCCCCACGCTCTGGTACTATGACAGGCTCCACTTTCTCAAAGACCAGGCTACTGTCAGGAAGTCACTCTCGACTCTTCCTTGCACGCGTCCTTCCACGCACGCCACCCCTGATGAGGCTTCCGAGGACCAACCTGGGCCTTCCAGTCAGGAATATGTGCAGGTGCCCAGCTTGTTCCAGGTATAGTAGTTTTGGAACCAGTTTGTTGAATAATGAATGATGTTCAGTTAATTCAGGATCCCCAATTGCTTATTTCCTAACGTGATTGACATATCAACAGACAGTGGTGTGGGAGACATTTTTGGGAAGAATCTAAACTGCAGGGCTGAGAATTGTATGGTTTTGTATTTGAAAACATTTTGCAACAGTCACTAGATGAGAATTGTGTGTGTTTGATGAACAAATAACTGAAACTATGTCCCTTTTTCAGACACAGGAAGACCTCAGCCAGGAGGTGGCTGTGGAAGGTGGCAGTCAGGAGGAGGCAGGGGGTAGTGGCAGCCAAGAGGGGGGTAGGCGTAGGAGCCTGACTGTCTCCCAAGTCTCTCCCCTCCGCCTTCCCTACAGAAGGGCGAAAAACATGGGGGAGGTGGGAGAGTCAGCGCTCCAGCTGATAAAAGATGCCTCAGCCTCCCTCTATGCCACACCCACCTACGAGGAGGCCTTTGCCTCCTTGGTTACAAGTAAATTTACGGGTATGGAGGCGGGGCAACGCAGCATGTGTGAGGAGGTCATCCTCAAAATCCTAAATGAGGGCATGGCTGGGGAGATGACTCCCCTCACACATGTTTGCGAGAGTGACCTTGCTCCGCCTCCTCCTCCTCCTTCTGCCACCCCACCAGCACCAGCACCACGGCGTGGAAGGAAGCGTACAAGGAAGACAAGAGAGTGACAACCTGGACTCAGTCTGGTCTGAGAGAAGATGGAGCCTCTCGTAGTACCAGAGCCTGGGGACCTAGATGGCATCTGCTGCAGTTCCGGATGTTTTGGACTTCAGGACCAGATTGCGCTCCCTTATTATTTAGATAGGTAGTCTTCATGCCCCCAATTGTTTAAGTCTGTAAAATGATGGTTGCCATGGGTGTCCAAGGCTTTGCAAATTCCCCAAGTTTCACCATGGCTGCGTTCCTCTTTGGTCTGTTGCTGAGACCTAAATAAAGGTTTTTTTGCTTTGAAATAATCATTGACTATTGTGTTTTACTTTTCTACAATGACAGTTTTTCTTTGAGTAGGCAGGTACATTTCACTAATCCTAGAATTAACAAGGGGCACCAACAACCAACAA
>CM053033.1:66786367-66832980 GCA_028564925.1 Lithobates sylvaticus | reverse complement strand
GCATGTGTGTTAAAATATAATGATTGATTTACCTGCAGTTAATATTCATTGAATATCACATTTGTGCTTTATAAATATGCCCTTAAAGCGGTTCTGTACTGTCTGTCGTTTTTTTTTTTTTGTGGAATGCAATGGATTACAAGATGTTTTTTATGTACTCACATGTTCCGATTCGCTATCTCATTGCTGCCGGTTTTCGTCATCTAAAATGAGTTATGAAAATACTTCCTGCTGGTTGCCATCTTGCCTGTGGACATGTGAAACCACACAGGCACTTCAGATGGCCCAGCATGCACCGCCGTTACTGCGCCGATCTCGCGCGTGTGCAGTAACGGCAAAGTGCAGCTCACGTTCTCCAAAATCTCGCGAGATTTCGGCACATCTGCCAACATCTCACGAGATTTCGGAAGATGTCCGCACTGACTCCTGGGATCAATGACACCAGATCCCAGGAGACAGTGCGGTGTGACGAGGATCGACGCAGAGACCCCGTCCACCGCCGAAGAGACAGAGGAAAGAACATCAGCGATTACAAGGTAAGTGGAAAAAAAAAAAACTTAATTTAGTACTCTTTGCCTGATTTGGAAGGCAAAGAGATTTACTAAATGAAATGTGTGCACAACCACTTTAAGTGTGGCTTTGAAATCACGATACTTCAGCGCAAGGACTCTTGTTTTTCAGACTTTGTTTCAAGTTTTTTTTTTGTAATTTTTTATACACATTTGGTATGTGCATGAACTTATACATTTAATTCTGACTTTTTTTTCAGTGCTATATTTTTTCACTATATTGGCCAAGCGCACCCTTTTTTTAATTGTACAATTGACTACTGGATGATCCAACATGTTTTGAAAAATGTTTTTTACAATAGGTAGCAATCATTACCCCATTTTTTGGATGTAGCCTGATTGTTATATGTGGCCACAAGTTGGTAAAAGCCATCACATAGCTTGCTTTTACTGGAATGTGGATCACCATCCTTAAAGAGGAAGTAAACCCTGATGGGTTTTACGTCCTCTTTATTCCCCTGCAAAGTAAAAGCATAATGAAGCCAGTGATACCCCCACTGGTGGAAGCATCCATCTTCGCCCCTCTTCCTTCCAGGGGCCACGGACTCCGGCTCTGTTAGTGCCGGTTCACACTGGGGCAACACGACTTACAGCGCGACTTAGCAAGGCAACTTGGAAGCAACTTGGAAGCAACTTCAACATGACTTGGAAGCAACTTGGAAGCAACTTCAACGTGACTTTGAGTTATTTACAACACAACTTCAAGTCGCCCCCAGGCCAGGCGACTTTGGCTGTGGCCAATCACAGAATAATCAGCTCTCTGGGAGGGTGGGGTTTGCCTGAGTAAACAAATTTCTTTTCCTGTAAAGTCGCTTCAAAATAGATGGAGATCCGACTTGGAGGCTACTTCCATTGAAATCAATGGGTACAAGTCACCTAGAAGTCGGATTGAAGTAGTACAGGAACCTTTTTTGAAGTCGGAGCGACTTCAGTAGTGTGCATTGAGACGGCTCCATAGATTAACATTACAGCGCGACATGGGGCGTCTCGGGGCGACCTGAAGTCGGATCCTGAGTCGCCCTGGTGTGAACCGGCTCTTACTGTCTGGAGCCGCGTGATGTCACTCCTGCAAGGGAACCGCCAGTCACAGCATACGCTGGGGAAGAAACGGCGTACTACAAGGTACATATCTCCTAAACGGCGCACATTTAGGAGATATTTTTAGTAGATATATGTAAGCCTTAATTATAGGCTTAACTCAATGTAAAAATGTCTCAGGGGGGTTTACAACCACTTTACAGCAGAACCCTATAAAGCATAAAATTACTAGTAAATTTGCAATTAATTGGGTTATATCATCATGCTAAATAAAATGGTATATTTTAGATCTGTGAAGTTCTGAAAGTTAAAATTCTGTTCCCAGCAGGTGTGGGGGATATCTGGAATCAAGGCATGTGTAAATCTGGATGCATCAGCTGTTGGCAATTACAAAACATCCAATGGCAAAAAGAAAGAAGGAAATCAGCTTCCAAATAGGCCTCTGTCTGGGTAGTAGGCTTCGTTATGTAGAATATTACTATTTCTGCCAAACAGATTCTGATTCAGAGCCAAAGAGTTCACACATGTCTATGCATTCACCGAGTTTATGCATTGATAATTTTTGATATATGATATATGTCGCCTGCTGGTTGCTTTTTTACAAACTGTGCTTTTCCAGGCTGTCACCTTCATTGTACAGCTTTGATACTTTGTTAGCCACTGATCTGAAACAAGCAAGGAAAAGACAGGTCAGAACTTTTGAAATCATTGGCCCTTGCTCCAGCGACCCATGAAGTGATGAAGCTGAAAGAAGAGGACAGCTAGGAAACTTGCCGCTTTTGCAATGGCAGGTTTCCTGTGCCCAGAATAGACTCATACAGCCATATGGGCACAGGGTAAAGTGCTGCTTCCAAGTGATTCTGATGTAGGATGTGTCCAAATCTCATGAATTTCCCGGGTGTGATCTGTGTTTGGAAACAGCCACAACTACTTTGTTTTAGCAGACCACTATTCTTTCAACCTCACCCCGGCTGCTTTCACTACTCCCACACTCTCTTTAATTAGAAGCTGGTTGCTAAGAAATGCTATCTGTTGCTACAGCCCACAGCCCAGTCCTAACACAAAGTTACAAACACTTCTGCGCGCGTTCTCTTCCACGCTAAGACACAAAAAGACATTTACTGCTTTAAAAGGATGGTGAATAATAAAATACATTTAACCCTCCCAGGGATGCATGGACAAAATATTGGAAATACCAGATGAAAAATGTGGTTAACTGTGGTTAAAAGTGTTACTAAACCCACAACAGTAAGGCCTGATTCACACCTATGCATTTTTAGTGCTTTTTGCATTTTGCAGATTTGCACTACAGTCCATTTAACATGGTTTCCTATGGAACACGTTCTGTAGTGCAAATCCGCAAAATGCAAAAAGCACTAAAAATGCATAGGTGTGAATCCAGCCTTAAATCAGTGTGAATATTCAGTAAAGCATGCTTGTTATACTCACTATAGAACCTAAAGGGTTAAGCCTCTGTAGTGTGTAAAATGGCTGTTTGATCCTCCCCTTCTTCCACTGTCCCCTAACCATCTCCTGATATGACGGAGCCTTTGGAGTCACTCTGCACATGCTCAGTTTGTTGTGTATTGCGATAGGGTTTTTTTTTTCTTTTCTTGGGAGGGTACATGTGATCGACACTGTCCAGACAGAGGATCAGGAGTCATGAAGCCTCATAGGATAGTCAGAATAGAATGAAAACTCCTTTTACAAGCTTTAACCAGACACTGATAAAAGTCACAAGACCGTTATATACTGCTGATGAGAAAAGGTATTTAGCCGTTTATATTTACTAAGATAATTGCTGTTCTGTGTACTGTGGCAGACAAGATATAGTGAATGCAGGGTCCTGGGTTTAGTAACACTCTTTACAAACACATCTTCTAACGTCAGCCATATTAGGTTGATTTCAGGTTAGCAGTAGGTGTTAGGTATAAAATAGGGGCACTCTTCTACAAAATAATAATAATGCTACTAATTCAGATCTTCTCCACTTTGAATAAAAAATGTGTCCCAAGTAGGGATGAGCCGAACACCCCCGGGTTCGGTTCGAACCAGAACCTTCGAACGGACCGAAAGTTCGCGCGAATTTTCGAACCCTATACGTTATAATGGACGCGAACGTTCGAAATCAAAAGTGCTAATTACAACGGCCAATATGCATGTTAATGTCATAAAACAGGTTTGGGGACCCGGGTCCTGCCCCAGGGGACATATATCAATGCAAAAAGAACTTTTAAAAACTAACGTTTTTTCGGGAGCAGTCATTTTAATGATGCATAAAGTGAAAAAAAAAAAGTGAAATTTTCCTTTAAATATGGTACCTGGGGGGTGTCTAAAGTATGCCTGTGAAGTGGCATGTGTTTCCCGTGTTTAGAACTGTCCTTGCACAAAATGACATTTGTAAAGGAAAAAAAGAAGCCATTTAAAACCACTTGCGGCTTTAGGTTTGATCTTAAGTAGAATCTGAACAGGTACATTATGAAGTGTAGCTCCATCCCAAAAAAATCTATTTTTAAGCTTTTTGGAGAACATAGGGAGGGGTTATCACCCCTGTAACATTTGCTGTCTTTGCACATCTGTTCAGAACATGTCACCTCACTTTCCGTCCCAATGACAAATGTTTTTGGAAAAGTGGGGTTTTAATTGAAACAAGGATTGGTGATAAAGTATCAGTAGAGAGGAGATACCTTTTTCCCAAATTAAGTCTAACAGGATAGAATTTTAAGTTAATAGATCAAGATTTGTAATTGCATGCACCTGTTGAACAGGGCAGAAAAATTGGGGGTGGTGGTGGTGGTGGTGGACGGTTTTGCCACAAGACTGTAAGCTCTCACAGTTACTCTTGGTGGGCGCAGGAATGGGCCCTGCTGTGAGTTATTAGATCAAGATTTGTAATTGCAAGCACCTGATGAACAGGGCAGAAAAATTGGGCCTTTGGCGGTGGTGGTGGACGGTGTTGCCACAAGACTGTAGGCCCTCATAGTTACTCTTGGTGGGCGCAGGAATGGGCCCTGCTGTAAGTTATTAGATCAAGATTTGTAATTGCAAGCACCTGATGAACAGGGCAGAAAAATTGGGCCTTTGGCGGTGGTGGTGGACGGTGTTGCCACAAGACTGCAGGCCCTCATAGTTACTCTTGGTGGGCGCAGGAATGGGCCCTGCTGTGAACTATTAGATCAAGATTTGTAATTACCCGCCCCTGTTAAACAGGGGCTGAAAAATTGTGCCTTAGGCACTGGTGCTGGTGCCACAACACTGCAACCCCTCACAGAGACTGTACTTGGAGCACAGCAGTCACACGTGTTGCGAAGCATTTTTTTAAAAAAAATTGTAAGTACACGCCCCTGTTAAACAGGGGCTGAAAAATTGTGCCTTAGGCACTGGTGCTGGTGCCACAACACTGCAACCCGGCCCTCACAGATACTGTACTTGGAGCACAGCAGTCACACGTGTTGCGAAGCATTTTTTTAAAAAATTGTAAGTACACGCCCCTGTTAAACAGGGGCTGAAAAATTGTGCCTTAGGCACTGGTGCTGGTGCCACAACACTGCAACCCGGCCCTCACAGAGACTGTACTTGGAGCACAGCAGTCACACGTGTTGCGAAGCATTTTTTTTAAAAATTGTAAGTACACGCCCCTGTTAAACAGGGGCTGAAAAATTGTGCCTTAGGCACTGGTGCTGGTGCCACAACACTGCAACACGGCCCTCACAGAGACTGTACTTGGAGCACAGCAGTCACACGTGTTGCGAAGCATTTTTTTAAAAAATTGTAAGTACACGCCCCTGTTAAACAGGGGCTGAAAAATTGTGCCTTAGGCACTGGTGCTGGTGCCACAACACTGCAACACGGCCCTCACAGAGACTGTACTTGGAGCACAGCAGTCACACGTGTTGCGAAGCATTTTTTTAAAAAATTGTAAGTACACGCCCCTGTTAAACAGGGGCTGAAAAATTGTGCCTTAGGCACTGGTGTGGTGGCATGGATCATTGAGGAGGAGGAAGAGGATAGTCAGTGAACATAAGAGGACAGTCACTCAGCATCAGCATAGGCAGTCTTGAAGGGATGTGACATTAAAAATTATTCGGTTATATCCGCCTCAGGTGCCTGGTAGCTGGTGGTGATCCAAGACTGATTCATTTTGATGAATGTCAGTCGATCAACCGAGGCGGTGGACAGGCGCACCCTATGATCAGTCACAAATCCTCCAGCAGCACTGAATGTGCGTTCGGAAAGAACGCTGGAGGCAGGACAGGCCAGTAGCTCAATTGCATACTGTGCAAGCTCTGGCCAGTGATCCATCCTCAGGACCCAGTAAGCCAGATGATTTTCGGTGGGAAAGGTGTCCAAGTCTGACCTTGCCCCAAGGTATTCCTGCACCATGTATATCAGACGCTGGCGATGGTTGCTGGAACCGATCATACCTTGGGGCTGCGGACTAAAAAATTGTCTGAACGCATCGGTCAGACGTCCACCTTCCCCACCGCTCCTTCTGCCACTGACCGAAGCCTCAGCAACTCGTCGCCCAGGACCAGGAGTTTGTAGCCTCCCAGTTTCTGGGAACGCGTTGCACAGACCTTTCTGCAAGGCCTCCCTGAGATGTCTCATCCTCTGCTCCCTCTGCGACGGCAAGATAAGGTCCGCAACCTTACCCTTGTACCGCGGATCAAGGAGAGTGGCCAGCCAGTAATGGTCCCTCTCCTTGATCCGAAGAACACGAGGATCCTTCCGCAGGCTTTGCAGGATCAGGGAGGCCATGCAGCGTAGGTTAGCTGAGGCATTCGGTCCGGAGTCTTCTGGGTCACTGAGGATGACATGATCGCCAGCCACCTCCTCCCAGCCACGTACAAGTCCACTGGCTTGTTGGGACTGTACATCATCCCTAAAAGACTGCTGCTGCTGATGCTGAGTGCCAGGCTCCACCTCCATGCTCACACAATCCTCCTCCTCCTCCTCCTCCTCCTCATCCTCTTCCTGTGTGATGGGTGGGACAGAAGGAACACTGTCCGGATAAAGGGGGCCTTGAGAGGCAAGGAAGTCCTCCTCTTCCTGCCTCTGTTCTGCCTCAAGTGCCCTGTCCATTATCCCACGCAGCGTATGCTCCAACAGGTGGACAAGAGGGACAGTGTCACTGATGCATGCACTGTCACTGCTCACCATCCTCGTGGCCTCCTCAAATGGTGAGAGGACAGTGCATGCATCCCTGATCATGCTCCACTGACGTGGGGAAAAAAAACCAAGCTCCCCTGACCCTGTCCTGGTGCCGTAGTCGCAAAGGTACTCATTGATGGCCCTCTGCTGCGTGTGCAGTCGCTGCAGCATGGCCAACGTTGAGTTCCACCTGGTGGGCATGTCAGATATTAGGCGGTTCTTGGGCAGGTTCAGCTCCTTTTGCAGCTCAGTCAGCCGAGCACTGGCATTATAAGATCGGCGGAAATGCACACAGACTTTCCTGGCCTGCCTCAGGACATCCTGTAAGCCTGGGAACCTGCCCAAGAACCGCTGCACCACCAGGTTGAGGACGTGAGCCATGCAGGGCACATGGGTGAGCTGCCCCTGTCGCAGGGCGGAGAGGAGGTTGGTGCCATTGTCAGAAACGACCATTCCTGGCTTAAGCTGACGTGGCGTCAACCACCTCTCGGCCTGCCCCTGCAGAGCTGCCAGAACCTCTGGCCCAGTGTGGCTCCTGTCCCCCAAACACACCAGCGCAAGCACGGCATGGCATCTTTTTGCCTGCGTACTTGCGTAGCCCCTTGTACGCCTACGGAGCACCGCTGGTTCCAAGGACAGAGCACTGGAGGAAGAAGAAGAGGAGGGGGTGGAGGAGAGAGGTGTGTCACAACCAGTAGCAGTAGTCGCGTTTTGGAGGCGTGGTGGCGGAACAACCTCCAACACTACTGCACCTTGTCCCGCATCCCTCCCAGCTGCCAATAGAGTGACCCAATGGGCCGTGAAAGAAAGGTACCGTCCCTGTCCATGCCTGCTGGACCATGAGTCAGCGGTAATATGCACCTTACCGCTGACCGCCCTGTCCAGCGAGGCATGGACATTGCCCTCCACATGCCGGTAGAGAGACGGAATCGCCTTCCGCGAGAAAAAGTGGCGTTTGGGAACCTGCCACTGAGGAACCGCACATTGAACAAACTCACGGAAGGGGGCCGAGTCTACCAACTGAAAAGGCAGCAGTTGAAGTGCTAGCAATTTAGCAAGGCTAGCATTCAACCGCTGGGCATGTGGATGGCTGGGAGTGTACTTCTTTCTACGGTCCAGCAGCTGGGGCAGGGAAATTTGCCTGCTGCATTCGGACGTCGGTGTACTGCAAGTACTTGGTTGTGACACACCGAATTCTACACCTTCAGTCCTCTCAGAGCAGCTTTCAGAGAGGACTGAAGGTGTAGTGGGGATGGAGATCCCAGCTGAGGAGGAGCAAGGAGAGGTCCGCTTAGTTCTTTGGTGTGGGTCTTTTATGTGTGCCTGCCAACGAGCTGCATGGCAGGTCGCCATATGTCTGGTCATGCTTGTCGTGCCCAAGCGGCTGATGTTTTGGCCACGCGAGATACGCTTGAGACAAATATTGCAAATAGCAGTGGTGCGATCTGCTGCACTCGTCTCAAAAAAGGCCCACACCAAAGAACTTTTCTGATAACGTGCAGAGGCAGCGCCCTGCACAGGCGGAGCTCTGCGGTGTTGTACAGTTGCTGTGCTGGCCTCTACCTGGCCTCCAGGGGGCATCCTGCCTCGTTGGACATGTGACGCCGCATCCTCCTCCTCCTCGTCGTCCTCCTCCTCATCCTCTCTCCCTTGAGGCACCCACGTGGAGTCAGTGACCTCATCATCCCCCTCCCTCTTCACCACTAGAGCAAACCTGACAGTAAGCTGCAGCTGGTGGAACTGTACTGCCAGATTCCTCAAGCTGGGTATCGTCATCCGAGCCTTCGAATCGTTGGGCATCCTCCTGGAGCATGTACCCAACACTGTGCTCAAAGAGTTCGGGGGACTCCTCAGGAGGACATGGTGGGTCTAGGGAAGGGGTGGCTGATGATGCTCTGTCAGTACCCTGAGCCTGGGTGAGAGAGGATGAGGAGGATGAGGAGGGCTTGGTCATCCATTCTACCAAGCCTTCAGCATGATGCGGCTCCACATGTCCAGCTGCCGAAAACAAAGACGCGCGTGTCCCATGGCCACGTGCTGATGACGATGCACGACCACGTCCACGTCCACGGCCACGTCCACTAGAAACAGAGCCTGCCTGCCCTGTGTTCTTGGCTCTGCACGCTCTGCCTCCCCTTGGCGGTCTTCCAGCCATTGTAGTCGGTAGTCCTGTGGGTGCTGCTGAGAAGAAAATATAGGAGCTCTGTGTGATGCCACTAACACACTAGAAGTCCTATGGGTGCTTCTGCAAAGAAAATAGAGGAGCTCTGTGTGATGCCACTAACACACTAGAAGTCCTGTGGGTGCTTCTGCAAAGAAAATAGAGGAGCTCTGTGTGATGCCACTAACACACTAGAAGTCCTGTGGGTGCTTATGCAAAGAAAATAGAGGAGCTCTGTGTGATGCCACTAACACACTAGAAGTCCTGTGGGTGCTTCTGCAAAGAAAATAGAGGAGCTCTGTGTGATGCCACTAACACACTAGAAGTCCTGTGGGTGCTTCTGCAAAGAAAATAGAGGAGCTCTGTGTGATGCCACTAACACACTAGAAGTCCTGTGGGTGCTTATGCAAAGAAAATAGAGGAGCTCTGTGTGATGCCACTAACACACTAGAAGTCCTGTGGGTGCTGCTGAGAAGAATATATAGGAGCTCTGTGTGATGCCACTAACACACTAGAAGTCCTATGGGTGCTTCTGCAAAGAAAATAGAGGAGCTCTGTGTGATGCCACTAACACACTAGAAGTCCTGTGGGTGCTTATGCAAAGAAAATAGAGGAGCTCTGTGTGATGCCACTAACACACTAGAAGTCCTGTGGGTGCTTCTGCAAAGAAAATAGAGGAGCTCTGTGTGATGCCACTAACACACTAGAAGTCCTGTGGGTGCTTCTGCAAAGAAAATAGAGGAGCTCTGTGTGATGCCACTAACACACTAGAAGTCCTGTGGGTGCTTATGCAAAGAAAATAGAGGAGCTCTGTGTGATGCCACTAACACACTAGAAGTCCTGTGGGTGCTGCTGAGAAGAATATATAGGAGCTCTGTGTGATGCCACTAACACACTAGAAGTCCTATGGGTGCTTCTGCAAAGAAAATAGAGGAGCTCTGTGTGATGCCACTAACACACTAGAAGTCCTGTGGGTGCTTCTGCAAAGAAAATAGAGGAGCTCTGTGTGATGCCACTAACACACTAGAAGTCCTGTGGGTGCTTATGCAAAGAAAATAGAGGAGCTCTGTGTGATGCCACTAACACACTAGAAGTCCTGTGGGTGCTTCTGCAAAGAAAATAGAGGAGCTCTGTGTGATGCCACTAACACACTAGAAGTCCTGTGGGTGCTTCTGCAAAGAAAATAGAGGAGCTCTGTGTGATGCCACTAACACACTAGAAGTCCTGTGGGTGCTTATGCAAAGAAAATAGAGGAGCTCTGTGTGATGCCACTAACACACTAGAAGTCCTGTGGGTGCTGCTGAGAAGAATATATAGGAGCTCTGTGTGATGCCACTAACACACTAGAAGTCCTGTGGGTGCTTCTGCAAAGAAAATAGAGGAGCTCTGTGTGATGGGACTAACACACTTCAAGTCCTATAGGTGCTTCTGGGAAGAAAATATAGCTCTGTGTGTGTGATGGGACTAACACACTTCAAGTCCTATAGGTGCTTCTGGGAACAAAATATAGCTCTGTGTGTGTGATGGGACTAACACACTTCAAGTCCTATAGGTGCTTCTGGGAACAAAATATAGCTCTGTGTGTGTAATGGGACTAACACACTTCAAGTCCTATAGGTGCTTCTGGGAACAAAATATAGCTCTGTGTGTGTGATGGGACTAACACACTTCAAGTCCTATAGGTTCTTCTGGGAAGAAAATATAGCTCTGTGTGTGTAATGGGACTAACACACTTCAAGTCCTATAGGTGCTTCTGGGAACAAAATATAGCTCTGTGTGTGTGATGGGACTAACACACTTCAAGTCCTATAGGTTCTTCTGGGAACAAAATATAGCTCTGTGTGTGTGATGGGACTAACACACTTCAAGTCCTATAGGTGCTTCTGGGAACAAAATATAGCTCTGTGTGTGTAATGGGACTAACACACTTCAAGTCCTATAGGTGCTTCTGGGAAGAAAATATAGCTCTGTGTGTGTAATGGGAATAACACACTTCAAGTCCTATAGGTGCTTCTGGGAAGAAAATATAGCTCTGTGTGTGTAATGGGACTAACACACTTCAAGTCCTATAGGTGCTTCTGGGAACAAAATATAGCTCTGTGTGTGTAATGGGACTAACACACTTCAAGTCCTATAGGTGCTTCTGGGAAGAAAATATAGCTCTGTGTGTGTAATGGGACTAACACACTTCAAGTCCTATAGGTGCTTCTGGGAACAAAAATATAGCTCTGTGTGTGTAATGGGACTAACACACTTCAAGTCCTATAGGTGCTTCTGGGAAGAAAATATAGCTCTGTGTGTGTGATGGGACTAACACACTTCAAGTCCTATAGGTGCTTCTGGGAACAAAATATAGCTCTGTGTGTGTGATGGGACTAACACACTTCAAGTCCTATAGGTGCTTCTGGGAACAAAATATAGCTCTGTGTGTGTGATGGGACTAACACACTTCAAGTCCTATAGGTGCTTCTGGGAACAAAATATAGCTCTGTGTGTGTGATGGGACTAACACACTTCAAGTCCTATAGGTGCTTCTGGGAAGAAAATATAGCTCTGTGTGTGTAATGGGACTAACACACTTCAAGTCCTATAGGTGCTTCTGGGAACAAAATATAGCTCTGTGTGTGTAATGGGACTAACACACTTCAAGTCCTATAGGTGCTTCTGGGAAGAAAATATAGCTCTGTGTGTGTAATGGGAATAACACACTTCAAGTCCTATAGGTGCTTCTGGGAAGAAAATATAGCTCTGTGTGTGTAATGGGACTAACACACTTCAAGTCCTATAGGTGCTTCTGGGAACAAAATATAGCTCTGTGTGTGTGATGGGACTAACACACTTCAAGTCCTATAGGTGCTTCTGGGAACAAAATATAGCTCTGTGTGTGTGATGGGACTAACACACTTCAAGTCCTATAGGTGCTTCTGGGAAGAAAATATAGCTCTGTGTGTGTAATGGGACTAACACACTTCAAGTCCTATAGGTGCTTCTGGGAACAAAATATAGCTCTGTGTGTGTAATGGGACTAACACACTTCAAGTCCTATAGGTGCTTCTGGGAAGAAAATATAGCTCTGTGTGTGTAATGGGAATAACACACTTCAAGTCCTATAGGTGCTTCTGGGAAGAAAATATAGCTCTGTGTGTGTAATGGGACTAACACACTTCAAGTCCTATAGGTGCTTCTGGGAACAAAATATAGCTCTGTGTGTGTGATGGGACTAACACACTTCAAGTCCTATAGGTGCTTCTGGGAACAAAATATAGCTCTGTGTGTGTGATGGGACTAACACACTTCAAGTCCTATAGGTGCTTCTGGGAAGAAAATATAGCTCTGTGTGTGTAATGGGACTAACACACTTCAAGTCCTATAGGTGCTTCTGGGAACAAAATATAGCTCTGTGTGTGTAATGGGACTAACACACTTCAAGTCCTATAGGTGCTTCTGGGAAGAAAATATAGCTCTGTGTGTGTAATGGGAATAACACACTTCAAGTCCTATAGGTGCTTCTGGGAAGAAAATATAGCTCTGTGTGTGTAATGGGACTAACACACTTCAAGTCCTATAGGTGCTTCTGGGAACAAAATATAGCTCTGTGTGTGTGATGGGACTAACACACTTCAAGTCCTATAGGTGCTTCTGGGAACAAAATATAGCTCTGTGTGTGTGATGGGACTAACACACTTCAAGTCCTATAGGTGCTTCTGGGAACAAAATATAGCTCTGTGTGTGTGATGGGACTAACACACTTCAAGTCCTATAGGTGCTTCTGGGAACAAAATATAGCTCTGTGTGTGTGATGCCACTAACACACTTCAAGTCCTATAGGTGCTTCTGGGAACAAAATATAGCTCTGTGTGTGTGATGGGACTAACACACTTCAAGTCCTATAGGTGCTTCTGGGAACAAAATATAGCTCTGTGTGTGTAATGGGACTAACACACTTCAAGTCCTATAGGTGCTTCTGGGAACAAAATATAGCTCTGTGTGTGTAATGGGACTAACACACTTCAAGTCCTATAGGTGCTTCTGGGAAGAAAATATAGCTCTGTGTGTGTAATGGGACTAACACACTTCAAGTCCTATAGGTGCTTCTGGGAAGAAAATATAGCTCTGTGTGTGTAATGGGACTAACACACTTCAAGTCCTATAGGTGCCTCTGGGAACAAAATGAAGGAGCTCTGCCTGCCTGCCACGAACACACTACAAGTCCTATAGGTGCTTCTGGTAACAAAATATAGGAGCTCTGCCTGCCTGCCACGAACACACTACAAGTCCTATAGGTGCTTCTGGTAACAAAATATAGGAGCTCTGCCTGCCTGCCACGAACACACTACAAGTCCTATAGGTGCTTCTGGTAACAAAATATAGGAGCTCTGCCTGCCTGCCACGAACACACTACAAGTCCTATAGGTGCTTCTGGTAACAAAATATAGGAGCTCTGCCTGCCTGCCACGAGCACACTACAAGCCCCTCTTTCTCAATCAATCTTTGTAACTGAATCTATCTAACTCAATCTCTGTAAGTGAATCTCTCTAACTATCTAAATGCAGCAGAGTGTCACAGAATCTGCCTGCTCAATCTGCGCCGGAACAGCATGTGACCGGCGCAGACGGCGTGGCGGCGTTTTATAGGGGGGGGCGTGTACTACAGCCCCTGAGCTGTAATTGGCTACAGGCGTCCTGCCTGTAGCCAATTATGGCTCTTCGAGTTTCCGGGGCTGTGATTGGCCAAGCATGCGGGGTCACAGTGCATGCTTGGCCAATCATCAGCCAGCAATGCACTGCGTCGGCCGCGCCGGCCGCAATGCATTGCGGGGCCGCTCGCATCACACGAACGTGATGCGAGCGGCCAAAATAGTTCTGGGCTCGCCGAGCGAGCGAACGCCCGGTGCTCGATGCGAACGTGGGTTCGCATCGAGCACCGGGCCCATCCTTAGTCCCAAGTAGCACTTCCTTGTATGTTTCCCCTCCTCTCACTTAAAAACACAATAAAGCTGCTTACAGTCCACATATTTTCCCAATATTAGTCAGTACAATATATTCTTGATATCGTGTATTACCCCCTGAGGAAGATACGAATTAACCCATTGTATCAACATGCGTAGAGGAAGGGGACAGGACACAACGCTAGTCAGTGCACCCACTAAGGACGATCAGCATAACATATCAGCCCAGCTGTGTGTACATAGTCAGTACCTTGCAATGGATTTTTTACTGTGTTGAGAATAAAAGTTTTAATATACTACACTATGAAGTCCTCCTTTTTCTATTGGTATTACTGATCTCTGTGTATCATCTGAGCCTGTGTGTACTAGGCTTTATGTAGACGGGTTTGTTTTATCTCTGTGTATCATCTGAGGCTGTTCACTTCACTGAGTACATAAGAGGGTTTACATCCACTCTAAAGTCAAATAGGCAGCACACTTTGCAATGGAATTTGCCCCAGATCATAATGAATAAGGTAAAGGTCTGCTGACTTTTTCATCCCATCATGTTCACACAAAAATTATTATTTTAATTTTTTCTTGAATGTGATTGGGTATGCTTTAAAATGCAAAATGTGATCACCTTTACTAAGCTTTGGGACAAATTCCCTTGCAAAATGCAACTTCCTTTACAAAGTGAATAGCCCATTTTCCTAAATAAACCCCAAGGAATATGCTCTTTTGCTCCTTGAGACACTCTTACTGGCCAGGAAGGTGATTGGTGGAGTTTAGCTCCATGGGGCATGACATAGTACCAAACTGGGAGAACATGATTCCTTAGTAGAAAGACGAAATCAGAACCACAAAAAGTGTTTTCCGGTTAAAAATGCAACAGTGGGCACCCTGTGGTGCTTTATTGTTAGTTACATAATACATATTCGAAAACCTTTGACCAGTACAAGTTTATTTCATGTTTGGGGATGGAGTTCTTCTTTAAAGCGGTGTTTCACCTAAAAAAAAATTTTTTTTGAAAAGTCAGCAGCTAAAAAAAAAAGTAGCTGCTGACTTTTAATAATTACACTTACCCTCCCAGGGCGCCCGCGATGTCGTTCGTGGAGGCCGAGATGTCCCTCGGCGATCCGGTTTCAGCGCCGCCATCCTCAGTAAGGGAAACGAGCAGCGAGCGCTGCCCGTTTCCTACTGCGCATGCGCGAGTCGAATTTGTGAATGGGGAACGAGATGTGTTGTGGGACACAATTCCCATAACACACCGCGCCCCATTCACTAGAAGACGGCGCTCGGAGCAGAGGAGAGAACATCACCGCAGAGCAGGAAGAGGCAGATTAGGACGATCTGCCTAGCAACAGCCATTTCTGGTAAGTAAAAAAAAATATATATTTTTTTTTTTTTTTCATTTTAAATTTTTATTAACATTTTTTTAAAGTTTTTTTTTTCAGGGTGGCCCACCACTTTAAGTACAACCATGGCTTTTTTTTTCAGTCACCACAATGTGATTTTGTTTTTTTTTTTCAAATAAACCGTAGCAAGTTTAGCAGTAAGCAGTGTGTTTTATCTTCATTTATTAAGGGATCCAGTGGCTGCTCATGAACACGATAAAGGATAAACAGTCTGTTGGAGGTATCATTCATCAGTAAAAAAATCTTTTCTCTTCGAGCTCACCCACTTGTCTCTTAGGTGCCCCTGTCAGTTCTCACGGCTGACTATAGGGTGTAATAGCCCATGACAAGCTGAAACAACGCAAAGGAAACCTTTCACCAAACATCAACTTCAATTTAGAGGCCTGATTTTGAAGGCTGGAAGACACATGTCAAACAACAGAATATTTGATATTCAATAATTTGCAAGGCTGGTGTTTGACAAGAAAAGATGATTAACAAAGCCTCAGTCTACAGATGGAACTTTTCCATAGTTTTTGATATCTGAGCTGTTTTGTTCTCTTACATAAACCCTTAAAGGGTAACTCCACTTTCGTGGGGAAAAAAAACAGCAAATAAATAAAAAATAATATAGCGTATACAAAAGTTGAATTGTAATTGAATGTTATTAAAAATTACCTTTCCTTTTCAATCTGCAGCCACTGTAATTTTCTGAGAATGCATTGGAATATGGCTACCTGGAGTTGTTCTGTACACAAAGTGTGTTCTGACCACTCCCAAGAAACCTAATTTCTTGCTTGTGTGATTGGCTTACCAATTTTCCCAGAAGTCTGCCTAAGATACAAGTCAGATTTCAGGCATCCCCTGCAACCTAAATGTTATTTTTGGTGAGACACTCCCAGTAGGAACACATCTAAAGGGATGCAGGCCCAGCAGATTTCCTCATTAGAGCCCTGCAGATGCACACCTGATAGATAATTATGAAACCACTCCCATTAGACCCACTCATCACTGAGGCTCAAAGGAACATACAGGGATTACTTCAGAATAACAAAAGGTAGGAATCTGCAACAAAGGTTGTTATAATACTTGCAGTGTACATAGATCACCCAAAGGGGAATGTTTTTTTTCTCAACAAAAGTTTCTCTTTAAAGAGGTGTTCCACCCAAAAGTGGAACTTCCACTCATTTGTCTTCTCCCCCCCTCCGGTTCCACAATTGGCACCTTTCAGGGGGAGGGGGACAGGATACCTGTTTTTGACAGGTATCCTGTTCCCACTTCCGAAGTCTGGGCCGCAGCCCGTGACATCACCGCGGGGCTCCCTCCTCCTTTCCCTGTCATCGGGCCAGTAGGAGAGAAGAGCGGGGCCTCGCGCATGCGCAGTAGGATTCCCGGCGTGAAGCCGCAAGGCTACACTTCCGGGTACCCTTACTCGAAATGGCGGCGGCAGCACCCGACAGCTGATGGAAACATCAGCTGCGGTGTTGACATCGCTGGACTCCAGGACAGGTAAGTATCCTATTGTTAAAAGCCAGCAGTTGCAGTATGTGTAGCTGCTGGCTTTTACATTTTTTCTTTTTTTTTTGGGGGGGAACACTGCTTTAACAATTGTGCCCAGTTTCTAAAGCTGAGAGAGCTGTTAATATGTAAAATAGCTAATCTAAGATAGACACCCAGAATAATTTGTCTGTTTCCCCTCAGCTTTAAGATCGCTTGCATTGAGTAGGAGGCATGCCTATATGTGTGTCTGTTCACACCACTGCCAACTATCATACACTTAGGGCAAGATGACTCACGCACGGCTCCTGTTTTGTAAAATTATTCCATGTTTGAGGGCACAGGGGTCCCATAAATAGTATGTTTCTTCGTTCCCCATGCAAAGAGTTGATTTTTTTTTTTTTTTCTGAAATTGTATTGGCTATCACTACATGGTCAGTATACAGACAATACAACTGACCAAGGGTTTTTACAAACTTTGGCTGGGGAAACTGCTGACCTCTAGGTGTTTGCTCTTTAGTACTGTCTTATACAATATTTTGTACTGCTGAAGAGATGGCTGAACATTTCAAAAACATCAACTGATTTGACATCAATATTTTCTGGTACCGGTTCTGAGAGAAATATGTATGCTGCAGATGCAGATATCTCTATCCAAAAATGCTGGTTTCCCGGGTGTCATGCTGATCTAGTGGTTTTACTACGCTATGAATCACTAATTTCAGAATTAAAATTAAAGATTACCAGGGAACTAGCATGCTCAGAAAGAAGATCTGCAATGGAAGTCCCATACTGTATTTCCTTTAGTACATCATCCCTTTATAAGAGAGGTACCGTATTTATCGGCGTATAACACGCACTTTCAGCCGCCTTCGGCCCTTCTCAGCAGCTTTCTCGGCCGCCTTCGGCCCTTCTCGGCAACTTTCGGCCTTTCTCGGCAGCCTTCGGCCTTTATCAGCAGCTTTCGGCCTCTTTTGGCCGTACTCGGCGGCCAAAAGCTGCCGAGAGCGGCCGCAGGTGGCCGAGAAAGGCCAAAGGCGGCCAGGCGGCCGAGAAAGGCCAAAGGCGCCCGAAAACGGCCGCAGGTGGCCGAGAAAGACCAAAGGTGGCCGAGAGCGGCCGCAGGCAGCCGAGAAAGGCCAAAGGCAGGACGAGAACGCCCACTTTCGGCCTTTCTCGGCAGCCTTCGGCCGAGAAAGGCCGCAGGTGGCCGAGAGAGGCCAACGGCGGCCGAGAACGGGCAAAGGCGGCCGAGAACGGCCAAAGGCAGCCGAGAAAAGCCGCAGGTGGCCGAGAAAGCCCAAAGGCTGCCGAGAGCGGCCGCAGGTGGCCGAGAAAGGCCAAAGGCGGCCGAGAACGGCCGAAGGTGGCCGAGAAAGGCCAATGGCGCCAATTTTTAAACTGCAGTGACACTGATATGTCACTGCAGTTTAACTGCAGCCTGTGCAAGGCTGCAAATGTCACTGTAGAGGCTGCAGATGGACGCTGCAAGACTGCAGTGACACTGACATGTCACTGCAGTTTAATTGCAGCCTGGGCAAGGCTGCAAATGACACTCAGGAGGCTGCAGATGGACGCTGTAAATGACACTAAGAAGGCTGCAAATGACTCTGAGAAGGCTGCAAGGCTGCAAATGACACTGACAAGCATGCAGATGGACGTTGTGCAAGGCTGCATTGATGGGCATTTAAATGTAATTTTTTTTCCTTTTAAAAAGTTTTTTCCCATAAAATTTCCTCCTAAACTTGGGGTGTTATACGCCGGCGCGTGTTATACGCAGATAAATACCGTATGTGCAGTGGTTGTACTGCTCGGTGACCTCTGGTGGCCATAAACCCATGTTTTCTCTATGCATATACACCTGCTGATGTGCTATGCAAATGCAACCCCGACATAAATCATGACTTCATACTGGACATAGATAGGTCTGTTGCTCATGTATCGCTAACGATTTATAAGATGGCCCCACAAACACTGATAACAAGTATGTAAAACTTCATCAGAGAGTTAGGGGTTAAACTATTTGTGCCTAGCAAACCAGCTCTTGTAATAAGTTCTTTCTGGCTGTACCGTGGATATGAATTGTCAGATTACATCTCTGGATCAGGCTCACGCCTCCCCGCCAGTCACTCTGGATTATCCCTCTTTTGTAGAGGAGATAATTTCTCCTCCATGCCCGTTCAGCACTTTTGTCATTAAAACAGCGCCTGGGGCAGGTACCTTGCGTGGGCTGCAGTAGAGACAATGCAGGCTGAGAACAGCCACAATCTCGCAGGTCTGTGCGACTGAGCCTGGGATACATCTTCTCACTCCACTGTACTGCCCATGCTTCTTGCATACAAAATGTCAGCAATAATTAGAAACATTCAATAACACGTACAGGAAATGCTGTGGAAAACACATTTCTGCTTATTCATCCAAAACAATAATATGCAGCCACCAATAGCAACCACGTTTTGGTTTATAGGCATTAACCACTTAAAGGGAATGTAAAGTCATTTTAATTATTTTTCCAAAAAAGGCAAGTAATCATTTATTAAAATAATTAATATTAAAAACAAAAATCTTCTTTGTATGTTCAGTTTGTAGTTACCGTATATACTCGATTATAAGTCGAGTTTTTCAGCACATTTTTTTTGTGCTGAAAATGCCCCCCTCGGCTTATACTGGAATCAAGCACTTTTCAGCAGCAGAGTGACATTTTCCGTCCTGACTTTGGGGCCCCTTATCTTGGGGCCACTTGGTGCTAGGAACCCTAAATTTGGTATGCAACCCAGTGGAACTATAACATATCCAAAGATAGAGTTCCTAGCACCAAGTGGCCCTGAGATAAGGGGCCCCAAATTCGGGTCGGAAAATGTCATTCTCTGATTGCAGAAAAGTGCTTGACATTTTCCGAACTTGAATTTGGGGCCCCATATCTCGGGGCCGCTAGGAACCCCAAATTTGGTATGCAAACCCAGTGGAACTAGCACTACAACATATCCAGATGGGGTTCCTAGCACCAAGTAACTCTGAGATATGGGGACAATTGTGTCCATCTGCAGCAATGTAATTTCGGGACCCTTTGGCTACAGCTAGGGGGCATTTAGGAACCCTTAAATACCAAGTTTGAAGTTTGGGGACCTATGGCTGCAAATGGGCACAGTGAGGCATGCAAATGGGCACAGTGAGGCTGCAAATGGGCATTGTTGACCCCCTTTTCCACTTACAGTAGCTGTGCATTTCTCACCTAGGCTTATACTCGAGTCAATAAGTTTTCCCAGTTTTTTGTGGTAAAATTAGGTGCCTCGGCTTATATTCGGGTTGAATTATACTCGAGTATATACGGTATATTTGTAGATGGGGCAGCCAAATTTGCTCACTATGTATACAAGCTCTGCTTTCGCTTTTCAGTTCTCATGACTAGATTTCTGAACAGCCAACAAAGGCTGTGGCTTAGGGTGGCAGAGCTGCCATGGACATCACACAGTCTTGTTGCTGACTGCCAATAACACATTCCAAAGTATAATATAAGAATTCTGACAGCTGCCGTGCCTGCACAGTTTAAGCATGTTTGCAGGTGAAGTGGTGGATTGGTGTGCTGGGTCCTGGGTCCATACTCCTTGAACTGAACTTCAAGCAAGATACTGTGACTGTTTGTGGGTGCAGATCTTGATGGTAGTATCAAATATTAAAATCGCAATACTATATAGATCAGTTGGTCAGAGATCTAGTCATTGGTTCCAGTTGCACTAATGCAGAATGGATATTATCCTCACCCCCTCTGCCCTCAGCCTTGGTATGCCTTTGGTCAATGTGACCATGAGGCTGGCTAGTTGATTGGGAAGAGACGTATATGACATCTGGCCTGTTTCTTCTCACAACACAAGTTAGTTAGTTGGCCAATTTATTAAAAATAAAGCACCCACTCCCTGGGAGGCTGGAAGAGGCTGTTTCAGATACAGAGCTCCCTCTAGTTATTCATTTTAGAATGTATATGGCTCGGTTCACACTGCCGCGACTTGGGATCCGATTTGTGAACCCCAAGTCGCATGACATGTGAAATCCAATTTTAGTCAATGAGAGCTGTCTTAATTAGCACTATCGAAGTTGCTATGACTATAGAAAAGGTTCCTGTATTTCAAGGTGACTTCTATTTGACTTGTGCCCATAGACTTTAATGGAAGTTGCCACCAAGTCGGATCCTCATCTTAATTGATGTTATTTGGATACGACATTACAGGAAGATTACATAGGAATTCCCTAAATTTGCCTTAAAAGTGCACAAAAGTCACTATGAAGTTGCCTGGAAAAGTTGCACTGAAAATCTTGCGACTTTCAGGTTGCGGTAGTGTGAACCAAGCCTTAATTGAATTCATTAACAGAAAGTTTTAATTTTGACTGGCTGATATGAGTTACTGCACTTAGCAATTTAAACTCTACCTAACTGATTAAAGAGGTTGTACACCTCAGTTTTCAAGTTGTACCTATAGGTAAGCCTATAATAAAATAGGTACAGTTAATACCTCCTAAACGTGCGCTGTTTAGGAGATATTTACTTTGTACTGCGCCGAGAAATTCAGCTTTGGGTTTACACAGTGGCGGTGCGTCTATTAAGGGCGCACGGGTGCCGTACCCTCTGTCACGCCACCCCCCTCTGTTTAGAATGAATCTATCCATGGCCGCTGTAGCCACGCCCTATTCAGGCGGCCGACCCTTTTCCGGATGCCGGGTGCCTGAATTCCATCAGCGGGGGTGTTTTGCACGCTTGCATTTGCAGTCCACTCAGGTGTGTTAGCAAAGCAAATTAATATTTGCTTTTCTAACACTGAACTGCCTCTCAGCCAATCAGAAGGTGCGGATCTAATACCCGTCACCTGATTGGCTGAAGGCACAGGTGCCCTGACGGAACGGAAGAAGACATACACGGGAGGACAGAGAACCATGGAGGACACATGAGCTTGCCGACGTGACCTGCAGCCTGACCCGCCACCAGAATGGGGTAAGTGTGTGCTGGTCAGACGGTGAGTGGGGGGGGGGGGTCACAGAGACTGCATATTATGGGCACAGGGTGCATATGATGGGCACAGAGGCTGCATCTGTTGGGCACAGAGGCTGCATATGATGGGCACAGGGGCTGCCTATGAGGGGCACAGAGGCTGCATATGATGGGCACGGGCTGCATATGATGGGCACAGAGGCTGCATATGATGGGCACAGGGGCTGCATATGATAGGCACAGAGGCTGCATAGATGGGCACAGAGGCTGCATATTCTGGGCACAGGCTGCATATGATGTGCACAGAGGCTGCATCTGATGGGCACCTTGGCTGATTGCTGGGCACAGTGGCTGCATTTAATGGGGCACAATGGCTGCAATTGATGGCACAGTAAGTTTGTTTGCGCCCCCTAAAAAACTTTGAGCACCAGCCGGCACTGGGTTTACATATTCAAAACTTTTGTGAATATGTGTATGTGTGTAAAAACTGTGCAAAGCACAATGGGAATTCTCCTGCAGATCTTTTCAAAACTGATGAATGAATGAATGAATGAATGAATGACTTGTATAGCGCAACCTATGCGAACTGAATCGCCTCAGGGCGCTTTTTGCCACTGGTGTCCATCTGTGGTATAGTGAGGTCCTTGCCCTGTGGGGTCCTGACACGCTTACAAACACATACACATACAACATACACATATTTGGCCAATTTTATCGACAGGATCTAATTAACCTACCAGCATGTCTTTGGAGTGTGGGAGGAAACCGGAGTACCCGGAGGAAACCCACGCAAGCACAGGGAGAACATGCAAACTCCAGGCAGAAGGTGTCATGGTCGGGATTTGAACCAGCGACCCTATTACTGCTAGGTGAAAGTGCAGACCACTACACCACTGTGCTGCCTCCCATGTTTGCAGGTGCTGGGCTTGCAAACACATGCAAAGCCTATCATATGTAATTTGTAAATTAAAAGACAGTTTGATTTCATTTAGATTGTTGCCTGGTTCTGCCTTTTTTAGGGAGCACTCCTCTTTAAGCGGATATCGCACAACAGACTTGAGGTTTTTTCCTAAGTGAACTGAACATTCATTTTGTAATAAGCTCTTTCTGAAAAAAATTGGTTGTTCCCTTTTAGACATGCACACATTAAATATTTGCTTGCAAAATGAAGATTTTTAGCTATGTGGGCCACTACTTAACATTCAGGCAGTGAAGTGGAGTTGGGAACTTAAGTAAATGTAGTCCTGTGAGTTCCTTATCTGCCAACTGACAAACCTCAATTTACATGACAATCTGTGCTTTTAATCCAACCAAAGAGTATTCAATCTCTTACGTAAACCAGTTGTGAGACAGAATATTATAGCACATGTTGATTTTAGATTTCAGCTGAAAATGAATATACATTTTTTTTATGCTGGGGGGGATAATGTGTGAATAAAATACATTTTAAAATGTGTTCATGAACAATGGAAATCATCTGCAGTCATAGCAGTTTCAATGAAGCAGCAACAACCATCAGTTATCAAGGAAACATTCTGTGATCTCTGTAAAGCCTAGACTTCTGACCACTAATTCCTCTGGCCTTTAATTCTTCATTGAACATTATTTTGTACTAACAGGAGCTGACAGGTCTGGATTCATATCACTGGCACCCATAGCCACCAAGCTTTGGCACACCAAACAAGCATTCTTACAAACGTTCCCTGTGTAGACATGCTAGATCCCATTGGGTAAAGCAAACCCCAGCACTAGAATAAAGTAATCAGTAAACAGGGGAAAAAATAAAAAAAAATTATACATTATTTTTCGGATCAGCAAATAATAATTGAATTTGCAAAAACCTGTGACAAATCCACCACTATATAGTCCCCACTGTAATATCCACACCATCTCCCCCACTGTAATATCCACGCCATCTCCCCCACTGTAATATCCACGCCATCTCCCCCACTGTAATATCCACGCCATCTCCCCACTGTAATATCCACGCCATCTCCCCCACTGTAATATCCACGCCATCTCCCACACTGTAATATCCACGCCATCTCCCCACTAATATCCACGCCATCTCCCCCACTGTAATATCCACGCCATCTCCCCCACTGTAATATCCACGCCATCTCCCCCACTGTAATATCCACGCCATCTCCCCCACTGTAATATCCACGCCATCTCCCCCACTGTAATATCCACGCCATCTCCCCCACTGTAATATCCACGCCATCTCCCCACTGTAATATCCACGCCATCTCCCCACTGTAATATCCACGCCATCTCCCCCACTGTAATATCCACGCCATCTCCCCCACTGTAATATCCACGCCATCTCCCCACTGTAATATCCACGCCATCTCCCCACTGTAATATCCACGCCATCTCCCCCACTGTTATATCCACGCCATCTCCCCCACTGTAATATCCACGCCATCTCCCCACTGTAATATCCACGCCATCTCCCCCACTGTAATATCCACGCCATCTCCCCCACTGTAATATCCATGCCATCTCCCCACTGTAATATCCACGCCATCTCCCCACTGTAATATCCACGCCATCTCCCCCACTGTAATATCCACGCCATCTCCCCCACTGTAATATCCATGCCATCTCCCCACTGTAATATTGCCTGGGTATCGCGGAGTATTGGCAGGGTGTAATGCAGAGTATTGGCAGGGTGTAATGCAGAGTATTGGCAGGGTGTAATGCAGAGTATTGGCAGGGTGTAATGCAGAGTATTGGCAGGGTGTAATGCAGAGTATTGGCAGGGTGTAATGCAGAGTATTGGCAGGGTGTAATGCAGAGTATGCAGAGTATTGGCAGGGTAATGCAGAGTATGCAGAGTATTGGCAGGGTGTAATGCAGAGTATGCAGAGTATTGGCAGGGTGTAATGCAGAGTATGCAGTGTATTGGCAGGGTGTAATGCAGAGTATTGGCAGGGTGTAATGCAGAGTAATGCAGAGTATTGGCAGGGTGTAATGCAGAGTATTGGCAGGGTGTAATGCAGAGTATTGGCAGGGTGTAATGCAGAGTATGCAGAGTATGGCAGGGTGTAATGCAGAGTATTGGCAGGGTGTAATGCAGATTATTGGCAGGGTGTAATGCAGAGTATTGGCAGGGTGTAATGCAGAGTATGCAGAGTATTGGCAGGGTGTAATGCAGAGTATTGGCAGGGTGTAATGCAGAGTATGCAGAGTATTGGCAGGGTGTAATGCAGAGTATGCAGAGTATTGGCAGGGTGTAATGCAGAGTATGTTTACAAGTGATCGCTCCGTCATTTGACGGAGCGATCACATTGTAAACGGCCGCCGGGTGTACCAAGATGGCCGCCGCTCCGGAGCTAGGCCGAAGCCGCGTCCTTTCCTAAGGCCGCCGGGTGTACCAAGATGGCCACCGCTCCGGAGCTCGGCCGAAGCCGCGGCCTTTCCTAACCCCTTATATATATATATATATATATATATATATATATATATATATCTCTCTATATATATGTATATAGATGTATGTATGTATCTGTGTGTGTGTGTAAGAAAAAGTATGGGATCCCTTTGAAATGAACTGGTTTTCTGCAATAAATCGCCATAAAATGTAATAAGATCCTAATCTTAGTCACAACAATAGACGAAGACAAATGTTCTTAAAGTGGTGTTGCCACCAAAAAAAAAATATTTTCTTAAAAATCATAAAAAAAATAAAATAAAAACAATAATAGGAAAAAAAAAGTTTTTACTCACCTCTAAATGCCTGTTGCTAGGGGGTCCCTAAAAAAATAAAATAAAATAAATAATTGGAAAAAAAAAGTTTTTATACTCACCTCTAAATTCCTGTCACATGTCCCAGATGACTGAGCGTTGTAGCACGGAGCCGCTCGCGCACGCGCAGTGGGTGCCCGGCTGTGAAGCCACAGCTGGGTGCCCACAGTAAGAATGCCGGCGCCGCGAGCAGATCGGGGAACGAGGGGGGGCATCGTTCCCCCGCATCACTGGACCCTGGGACAGGTAAGTGTCCGATTATTAAAAGTCAGCAGCTGCAGTATTTGTAGCTGCTGACTTATAAAAAAAAATTTTTAGGGGGCACTCCTCTTTAAGCAGATATCGCACAAACAATTCTATTTATTCTCATGTCTTTATTGAACACACCAAATAAACATTCACAGCCTGCTGGAGGAAAAAATAAGTGAACCCATCGACTAATTACTTCAACGAGAGCCAATAGGAGCCAGTAGTTTGCACACCTGGAGTCCAATTAATGAAATGAGTTTGGAGAAGCAGTTTAGAGCTACTTTGGTTGATAAAATCAAATCAAACTTTTTAAGATTGCTATTCATAAGAAGCATTAGTTGTAAACCATGCCTTGCAAAAAGGAGCTCTCTGAAGACATAAACTCAAGAGTAGTCGATCTTAAGGCCCCTTTCACACTACCACGACTTCAAAGTCGCACTATTTTCCCGCAATTTTGATGTTATTTTTGCCACGATTTCAGGGAATGCCTGTAAAAAAACTTGAGGTCTATGGACCTCAAGTCGCATCAAAGTTAGACCAAAGTAGTACAGGGGCTACTTTAAAGTCGGCACAACTTGAAGTCACACATATATGAATGGTTATCTTTGGAAATCATGGGGAACGACTTGTCATGCGACATTGCAGTCCCAAGTCGCAGGACAAGTCGCACAAGTGTGAACAGGGCCTAATAAGGCTGGAAATGGATATAAAGTAATCTTAAAGTGGCATCTTGGCATCCATCAGGTGACAGTTAGACAAATTGTCTATAAATGTTTAGTACTGTGGCTACTTTTTCTAGGCGCCCAGCCAAGATGACTTCCAAGTGTATATATACACACACATATGTATATTGAAACGTGTGAGTGGGCCACTGCAAAGAAACAAATGCTTCTATACTATCTGCTTAGCCTATAATACTTGAAGGGAATAAACAATTATGAGTGAAAAATCAACCAATGACAGCAGGCGCCACCAACAGCAGCAGGGGCAGGAGTGGAGCAGGATTGCTCATAATGTAATTATAGCTAAGGCAGGAGTGCATCGGTCCAGTCATGTGATCAGATACCAGCGCCCAGCTTCAGGGACATGAGGGACAGGCGACACTGGATGTGTAGGCCTAAGGGTGACAAAACCGCCCAGGCATTCCAACCGTTATCAGCGCTCTTCCTTCTCCCCTGAAGCCGTGAATCATGTGACTGGACCGGAGTGCCCTAAGAAATTATAGGTAAGTATAAGCATCTTTCTCTTACAGGGCAGTTAGAACATGTATTAGAAGTGGGGGTGGGAGCAGTTTCAAGCCTAGTTAGTACTAGTGTTGAATTCCACTTGCACTTGAAGTGAATAACATTCATTATCTCATTCACAAAGGTATCTGAAAATGGATGGGATATATATGGCAGCAAGTGAACATGTTGTCTCTGAAGTTGTTGTGTTGAAAGTAGAAAAAATGGACAAGTGTAAGGGTTTGAGTGACTTTGTCAAGGGTCAAATTGTAATGGCTAGATGACTGGGTCTGAGCAACTCCAAAACTGCAGCTCTTGTGGGATGTTCCAGTCTTCTGTGTTCAGGACCCACCAAAAGTGATCCAAGGAAGAAACGGCAGCGAACCAGTGACAGGGTCATGGGCGGCCAAGGCTCATTGATGCATTTGAGGAGCAAAGGCTGGCCTGTGTGGTCTGATCCAATAGAAGAGCTACTGTAGCTCAAAGTGCTGAAACAATGTATACTGGTTCTGATAGAAAGGTGTCAGAATACACAGTGTATTGCAGCTTTTTGCATATGGGGCTGCGTAGTCGCAGACCGGTCAGAATGCCCATGCTGACCCATGTTCACAGCGTCTAAAATGGGAATGTGAGCATCAGATCTGGATTTCAGGAGCAATGGAAGAAGGTGGCCTCATCTGATGAATTAATGAATGGTTTGAGAACACAACATTGAGTCTGAGCTGTTGACTTGGCCTCCTACAGATCTCGATCCACTCGAGCATCTGTGTTATGTGCTATCAAAACAAGCCTGATCCATGGAGGCCCCATATACATAGAACAGAATAGGTAATCACCCGAATGATCAGATCGATATTAACTGTAACTTGCAGTTTACTAGACAAGTTTAAATTCAGAAGCAAAGAACTTACTACTTGCTATTATCTTCAGAGACAGAGTCCCCCTCAGTAAAGTCCATGTTAGTTCTGGTAAAACAGGTAACAGTTGGAGGGATCCAAGGGCCAAAGACAAAGGACCATCCCACTAAAACCTAGTACACACTAGTATTTTTTTTTTCATTCAACCCAGCAGGACTGAACGAAAAAAAAAAGCTGACAGCTCAGGAGGAGACACTGTACTAACTATCCAACATTAGTACAGTGATCTCTCCTGCTGTTCTATTGTGTTCTGACGCGGGGGGGGGGGTGGAATTTATACTCCCTGGGTATGTTCAAGAACCCAAGCAGTTGTGGAGGAGTTAGGTTGGCCATATGTGGCTCCATTTTTTTCACTTAGCCAGTAGGCTAAATCTCCATAGTGTATTACCATTTAAAAGTTACATTTATTGTGCATAAAAAGTGGAAACGTACTCACATTTAGTTAAAGTAAATAGAGCTTTGAAAAATACAGGAAGCCGGAACGACTCAAAACCGGAAGTGATGCAAAGACGCTGGAAGCTGCGCCCTACGCGTTTCGTCACTAAGACGTCATCTGAAGTGCCCGCTTTTTATGCACAATAAATGTAACTTTTAAACGGTAATACACTATGGAGATGTCTCTTTTCTACATGTGGGAGATGCGGAGGGAGATTTAAAGGAGAATCACATACCTTATACCGCAAGCACGGAAACAAAAACAGCTGATACAGTGGAGAAAATCTTTTATTTGCTACACAGTGGTAGATACTGTGAAAACGAGATACCCCTGCGTGGGGTGAATGGTTCCGGTGAGTGCAATACCTATAGGAAACCACTGAGCACAGATTTGAAGAGCTCCTGTCACTTGTTTATTCATACATATTTTTCAATATTTTTTATGATTTTTTTTTTTTATTTACTATTTTATAAGCGCAGTGTGTGTGTATGCATAGGAGTATCACTAATTTGAAGGGTACTAGTCACTTTATGTAAGGTTTTATTTACATATATTTTTAGAAAATACTACGGATTGTATATATATTTGTATTCCTTTGTGCGTGATATAGGCTACACTGAGAAAACAGTTTGTAGAGCGTCCATCACTTTAAAGAGGTGTGCCCACAAAAAAAAAAATTAAGTCAGCAGCTACAAAAACTGCAGCTGCTGGTTTTTAATAAATCGGACACTTACCTGTCCCGGGGTCCAGTGATGCGGGGTAACGAGACCCCCCCCCCCCTCGTTCCCTGCTCCGCTCGCGGCGCCGGCATTCTTAATGTGGGCACCCGGCTGTGGCTTTACAGCCGGGCACCCACTGCGCATGCTCGAGCGGCGCCAGGCGCCGTGATTCGACGCTCACTCATCTGGGACAGATGACTGTGCAGCACCTAGGGGAAGTGATGTCATTGCCCGGGCAATGAAGGAGGCAGACTACGAGGGACCCCCTAGCAACAGGCATTTAGAGGTGAGTAAAAAAAAAAAAATTTCCAATTATTTTTTTTTCTTTTATTTTTTTTATTTTTTTGGTGGCAACACCACTTTAAGTAGAAGTTTATCAAATGTCTGCACATGTGCATTGGTAGTACTTGCACATATTAGGTTTACACTAAGCACAAGACACTTTAATTACATTTTTGAACTATTGAGTCAGACTTTTTGAGTGTCACACAGGGGCATGTACCATTGCACCCTAGAACAGCGCCACTTCAACTATCCCTAATCCAACATTTAAAGATGCCTGCCCCTGCATCTGAGCACAGTGACCTGAGCATGCATCTGAACACTGGGCACTCTACTGAAGTATATATGTCATCATTTATGAATTATTATCTGATTGATATCCAGTAGACGTTTCATTTCTGAAAGGTAACAGAGAGTTGTTGACACTGCACAAACTGTTCCTGAGTACAATGGGTCTACTTGATTCTACAAAGCAACCTCCTGTTGAGGCTCACAATAATTTCACAATAGACTATTGGAAGACGCAGCTTGAATGTGTTCGACTTAACAGGAAGTCAATAGTGCACAAAAAATATATTCCCTTTTCTGTCCTATCTTTTGCATAACTGTTTACTAATAAATCAGGAAAATATACTGTATGTGTGCAGGTAAGAATTGGAATGAGCAAGAGAATGCAGCAATCAGCAAGATGAAGAAGGGGATTTAAATGTTGTTTCAAAATACAGAAATAGTTAAAGGGGTTGTAAAGGTTCGTTTTTTTATTTTCTAAATAGGTTCCTTTAAGCTAGTGCATTGTTGGTTCACTTACCTTTTCCCTCGATTTCCCTTCTAAATGTTTTTTTTCTTTGTCTGAATTTATCACTTCCTGTTTCTCCTCAGTAAACTTCACACCATCATCCGAGCGGTGTTTAGTCAGCCAGAACAGCTTACTGAGGAGGAACAGGAAGTGAGAAATTCAGACAAAGAAAACAAAGAAAAAAAAAAAAAAATCAGGAAAATATACTGTATGTGTGCAGGTAAGAATTGGAATGAGCAAGAGAATGCAGCAATGAGCAAGATGAAGAAGGGGATTTAAATGTTCTTTCAAAATACAGAAATAGTTAAAGGGGTTGTAAAGGTTAGTTTTTTTTATTTTCTAAATAGGTTCCTTTAAGCTAGTGCATTGTTGGTTCACTTACCTTTTCCCTCGATTTCCCTTCTAAATGTTTTTTTTCTTTGTCTGAATTTCTCACTTCCTGTTTCTCCTCAGTAAACTTCACACCATCATCCGAGCGGTGTTTAGTCAGCCAGAACAGCTTACTGAGGAGAAACAGGAAGTGAGAAATTCAGACAAAGAAAAAAAAAAAAATTAGAAGGGAAATCGAAGGAAAAGGTAAGTGAACCAACAATGCACTAGCTTAAAGGAACCTATTAGAAAATAAAAAACGAACCTTTACAACCCCTTTAAACAATGCCTACAATATTATTCCACTTAAACTACAATTCATTATTTACAGTTAATTATACTTCTAAATATATAGTCATTTTATAGATTGTTTTCTTCGGATTCAGCCATGCCACTAAATTTCTACGTATCAGTCCCTCTGATAGCTGAAAGGGTATAACAATATGCTCCATAAGAGGAATAATAAAGTAAATTACATTTATTCCATAATCCTTATTTAGAAATATGCATTTTCCAAGTGATGGCTCCAAGTACCTCTATGCTCCTGGCCTGCTGCTCTGTAAATGGGATTTCGGCAACAAATTGGGTCACTGCAGAGCAGTAGGTGGAGGGCACTAATGCCAGGAGATACACATTTCAAGATCTAGGGTACAGAAATTAGACATTGACTTCACTGTTTCCTTCTACTTCTAGACTTAAAATGTTTATTAGAGTAATGCCCTGTACACATGGTCGGACATTCCGACCGCAAAATCTGTCGGATTTTTTCCGACGGATTTTGTCCGAAACTTGTGTTGCACACACACGCTCGGACAAAGTTGACGGAAAATCCGATCGTTACAAACGAGGTGACGTACAACACGTAGGACGGGACTACGTAGAGGCCAGTAGCCAATAAATTTCATCTCCAAATTTCTTCTGAGCACTCGGAATTCTCTACACACGATCGGAAAAAGTCAGATCGGATTTTGTTGTCGGAATTTTTTTTAGATCCTGCGCTCAAATTTTTTCCGTCGGAAATTCCGACGGAAAAAGTCCGCCAGAGCCCACACATGATCGGATTTTCCGACAACATAATCCGATCAGACTTTTTCCATCGGAATATCCGACCGTGTGTACGGGGCATTAGACCAAAGAAATCATTCACCACATGAAAATACATAAAACAATAGCGATTGGTCAAATTTTAGCAGTGATTTTTTGCAAAAAGTTATAAATTCAAGAATATTAGTGTTTCTTTGAACAAAAGAAACTTGTAGGCAGAAAATAGATATTTTCACCAAAAAGAATAGCAAAAGCTATTGACCAGTGCTGAGGCAAGACGAGGATAACAAACTGCACCCCCCCCCCCCCTCCCAAGCTCTTTTATTTAACAAAAAAACACCACATTTGGAAGATTTATATTTAAATAGTATAAAAAGGCTTAAATTAACTAGGGTTAACTAAAAATGTAACTACAAATTTTAGGGATAAAAAATAATTATGGTTAGCTGCAAATTTTATTCATTTTTTTACAAATGCAATTGAATCATGTTTCCGTTACAAAACATTTTTTGTAAAATTCAGCACGATACATACTAATGAACATAAATTTAAAAAGTTTGCATACAAAGATAAAAAACATCAGGAAAAAATTGAAGATAGGAATGAAGGAGTAAATAAAAACGAATTAGGGTTGGGTTAATAAAGTTCTAAAAAATTTATGTTAAGTCTTTTTGTTTCTATTTTTTCATTTACACACAACAGTCATTTTTAAATAAAAACGTTATAAATTAAACAATAGTATCTTTTATTCACAAATGAATGCCGTGCATGTCACAAGCTGTTAAACTGATAGCTGATCTCCTGCAGATTACACAGGGAGAACAGTTTTCCCTGTGTAATCATCAAAGCTCTGCGACAGCCGAGCTCTGTTTACCAGGGGTGCACAGAGCTCCTGATGCAAAGCAGGTAGCTGTCACACTGACAGCGAAGTTGAGTACCGCTGGTTACACAGGTGGAGTCCCACTAAGCATGACGCCCAAGGCGGGTGTCTCTTCTGCATCTACCTTTGCCCAGCCCTACTGCTGACAGTTAAGAAGTGAAGGCATCTGCATGAATCTACAGCAGCTTTCAGTAATTCCTTCCTTTGCCTAAACCAACCTTTTGAAGAACGAGGGCCACTTAAGCGACTTGATAACTGGTCGCGGGCCACAATGAGCGGAGTGGGTGGATGGCATGTCCGTGTCCACCATGCATTTTTGGAGAGCAGACACGGAAGTAGCCCACGATACTTTTTAGCGGATCTAATTGGAGGTAGAACACAAGTCGGTTTATGTCGGCCACTACTAATGCCCCGTACACACGGTCGGAAATTCCGACCACAAAATCCGTCGGATTTTTTCCGACGGATTTTGTCCGACACTGGTGTTGCATACACACGGTCGGACAAAGTTGTCGGAAAATCCGATCATTCTAAACGTGGTGACGTTCGTTGCGTACGACGGAACTACGTAGAGGCTAGTAGCCAATAGCTTTGGTCTTGTAATGTGATCTGAGCATGCGTGGCACTTTGTCCGTCGGAATTCGCTACACACGATCGGAAAAAGTCCTATCGGACTTTGTTGTCGGAAAATTTGAGAGCAGGATCTCCGACGAAAAAAGTCCGATGGAGCCCACACATGGTCGGAATTTCCGACAACATGGTCCGATAGGACATTTTCCATCGGAAATTCCGACTGTGTGTACGGGGGTCCAATTGGAGGTTCCAATTGCTCCGACTGACCGTGTGAAAGGGATCCAAGGCTTTCACCCGCACCACGTATGCAACGCAGTGTACCTTTGGCTTTCCTGCAGTTTGCAATAGACTTCTATTATATTCTGCAGGTTTGGTGTACTTTCAGAAAGCACACCAAACTCGCAGGTAATAATAGAAGTCTATGGCTCAGTGCAGATAACCCGCAGGTAAATTGCTCTGCACCTGCGTATCAGTTTGAAAGCAGCCCAGTAACCGCTGCAGAAAAGATATGCCCATATATACACTGTGATTTTAGTAATAAACTGACCTTTAATAACAGTATTTTCTATTCTATTCCAGAGCAGGAGGTCGTGGGCCACATCAGAGGGCTCCGCGGGCCACATGTGTCCCCCGGGTCACTGGTTGGGCACCCCTGCTCTAAACACTGGGCCATTCTGATGGGTCAAAGTTCTGACACTTCTGGGCAGTTTTCCCCCCTATAAATTGCTACAGGCCCGATACTATGTTAGACTGCTTCAAAGACCAATAGGAATGTGTGGAAAGAGAATGCGGCAAGAAAAATTGTGCATAGGTAACAAAGCTTTACACAATCATCATCACCCAGAATTCTGGCCAAGCAGGGGATACAAACGACTTATGCTGTAGTCATGCTCGCTTTTTTTCTGTTCAGTATCTGCCAATCTAAAACTGTTCACAAACAACTTTGCATCAACATTTGCATAAGGAAAAATCAGCCTTCCCCTCCACACCAAAAGACCATCAGATATTTAAGTCTATAATTACATTGGATGAGCTGTAATTACATTGGGACTTCCCAATCCCTGAAAGCTTAATCCTAATTATAAAAAAGCTTTCAACATCTTTTTTTGCCAACAAGAACAAAGAACAGGGGGCAGATAGGCAGCACAAGTTCAACTAAAAATAAAAAATAAAAAAAACACAAAATAATACAACACAGTCCCATATTAATATAAATACACATCATGCGCCTAACAAAATTGACATGTTAGAGAGAAATAGTCTAATGATACAATACACTTTAGATTTCATGCTATGTCAGTATTTAATCATATGTCATATTTTATAAACTCTTAAAAATATTTCTTATACTGTAGGGGGTTTCAATCATGAATCAATGAATTAAACTGCTCCTTCCCACCATTCTATATACAGTAGTATAGCGTGAATGTTTTTATGTGACTGTCATCATCAACATCCCATTCTGATGACATGGCTGCTGATCCTGCACTTTTGGTTTGAGGAGTGGTGACACGGCTTTGGGAAATTACTTGTCTCAACCAGAATCGGTGGGAAGAAAGATGGTGGGACTGCCAATTAATGTAGCATCCATTGATAGGACCTTCCATACGTATGTGTTTTGGGCTGATCTCTAAAGGAAAATTATCATCACTAGAATCCCCATTGTTCCCCATTCTGAGGAAACCCACAGTTTGTACCAGGCTTGCAGAAAGGAACCTTCGGGGAATTGATGCTTTTTCAGGCCTCTCATTTTGCGACACTGGGATCCTGGCCTACCTTGCAAACATTGACATCTGGATCTAGTCCTTACCAAGTGGACTTCTGGCGAGCCACACAACTGAGTAATTTTTTTCATACTTTACCTCCTTCCTGCAATTTTGTGCTTTAACTTAACTTTATTTGAGGAATATTGGGAGAGGACTGCTCTCTCATACTCTCTCGAAGATATATGCTCTGTTGGCTGCACCTCTGGAGGGCTTCCAACTGCCATTTTTGCATAGGTTTGGAAGTGGACTTGGGTAGAACCTTTTTGGAGGAGCAGAGTTCCAACATAATATATAATAAATTTGAATTCTCAATTAGCACAAAAATGCAGGAAACAAATTTCAAGATTCTTTCTTATTGGTATCGGACACCAGTCCTTCGTCAAAGATTTTTACATGATGTTCCTGATAGCTGCTGGCGCTGTCGGGAGAAACATGGAACACTATTACAGATCTTCTGGTCTTGCTCCAGAATCAAGGGCTTCTGGAGAGAGGTCCGGAGAATTACTCAAAAATGTAGTGACCAAGTGATCCATGAAGACCCGGCTTTTTTTTTTACTAAAGCTTTGGTTAAGATGTATAAGAAATCTATTCTATGTCGCCTTCTGAATGCGGCCAAATCTTGTATTCCTCTTAATTGGAAACAGACTCAACCCCCTTCAGTGGGATTGTGGCTCAAGAAGGTCGAGGAAGTGAATCATATGGAAGATTTGAACTGGACGGCTCGGCAGAAACGAGAGATAGACTTGGATACATGGTCTTCATGGAACCTTTTTATCAATTCTGAGGAGGGAAGAACTCTCATAGATGTGAGTCCCTTTAGTTGAAGTAATGGAGTCCTTGGGGCTCTGACTTGTTCCTTGGTGGAGTGAGCCCTTGGTGGATGGCTCCTGGGGGGGGGGGGGGGGGTTGGAGGGCTCCCTCCTTCCTTTTTTCTTTTGTTCTGTCTTGCTTTGTTTTGTTTTTTTGTTTTTTTATCCTTTTTCTTTTTTGGGGAGGGAGGAGATGGTTTGGCATCTTTCTATCATGTGAAGTGTCTGCCCAAGGGTTGAGATATATTCGCTGCCTAGATATGGGGTTACGTTTCTGAGCTATGACTGAGGGGAGATGACTAGTCTGAGAGATGGGTTGAGATATGTCTAATATATTCTATAAGATAAAGGATTTATGTTTTTTTTTATTTTGACATGTATCCACTTCCCAGATGTTAGGTATTAACACCTTGGTTATGTATGTTTCTTTGTAAGATGTCTCCCTGGTTTTCTTCCGAAAAAAAAAAAAAATAATTAATGTAGCATTACTCTGTACTTCCTCATCCTACAGAAAAAAATACTAGATCCTTTATTAACTGGTGGCGGAAGGGATTTTTATTATTTTCTAACTCCTGAAGGTGTTAGGCTTTAAGGTTACATTCACACCAGTGATTTAGGCCAGTGCAAATTGTACACTCCCCACATGAGCAACTAGCTGCAGTTATCCATGGCTTTCTGCCTGCCCAGCGATTAGCTGCAGTGATTGCTGCTGGATGCACTTTGTGTGCGTACAGCAATGATCACTGCAGGTAATAGCTGGCTCTACGGACAGCCATGTATAGCTGTGTCCACTGCCAACCTGTCAATGAATTGTACAGGGCTTGGTGGCCACAGCTAGGCCCTCACAAGTTGCTGAAACAGCTGCAGGAATCAGAAGATTCCTGGCGTTGTCATTCGCACCAACGCTAGTCACTTGTGTGAATGTAGACTAGGGAGTGATAATCTGCGTGATAATTCATATTTACATTTTACATTACATTTTTATAGTAACAAGTGAAAAAAATACCCCAAGATTAGATAAAATATTTAAATAAATGTGTCATTTGCGTTGGTAAGGTGAGGTGACTATCTGTAAATTAGCCATTACAATATTTCGACAGAGATGAGGAAAAATAAGCTTTTATGAATTGACACATTTGGGGGGAACATTTATGATGAATGATAACATAAAAATCTTCAATACTGCACTTAAAATGTAACTAAAATGAGAATAAAGGAAGATATATCTCCATGGGAAGAAGAAAACTTCTTTAACTCTGACATTTAGTTCAGTTCAAATTAATAAACAATTTTGAGTGTACTGAAGTTTTTTTGGGTACAATACCAGCACATCACCTGCAGACAGCACATTTTTTTAAATAACTGCTGACAACAGAAAACACTTAGCCACTGGCTTTCCATTTTCATCTCCTGCAAATAATAACACTAAACGTGACTGTAATGAACTTAGTATTCGGTGGGAATAGCAGCAAAATGTACTGTATGTGGTGTTCACAACAATGCTACATTTAACAATGAAAAAAACACAATTACTAAAGGTTTTTAGCCTTTCTTGGGTCTTCGGTAAATACATAGAAGGTACAAGGAAGGATAAACCTTGTAATGATTATGTTACAAAATGCCCAGTGAACTCCAAGAAGAAAATAAAACTTTCAAATGTCTAAAAGCTAACTGAAGCAGAACTACACTGCATTTGAGCACCACACACCAAAAGTCAGAGACCCGTTTTCCGATTGACCGAAAAGAGAAGAGAGAGCAGGGGAAGGAGGGAGGAAACGGAAGCCAGTGCCAGGAGGGAGGAAACTGAGAGAGCGCTGCCGCCGCTGAAAGAGACCTCCGAAGCGATGATTGCATGGGGTAAGTCAGTGCACCGGACCCGACTGATGGGGGTGCTACTGTTTGCCACCCCCCCCCCTAAAGAAAATAACCACCGGCCTCCATTGCGGCCAAGATTCACCTATGGTCAGCTTAAAGTGACATTAGAGGTCAATTTTTTTTTTTTTAAATAACAAACATTTCATACTTACCTGCTCTGTTCAGTGGTTTTGCACAGAGCAACCCTGAAACCCTGATCCTCTTCTTTTTGGGTCCCCCATCGGCACTCCTGTTTCCTCCTCTTAGCCAGTGCCCCCAATAACAAGCCACTTGCTCTGGGTGTGTGCTTGCTCCCTAACCCCGATTTATGCGTCTATAAGACACACAGAGCTGCAGCTTGGCCCTACTCCCCGCTCTCTCCTCATTGGCTCAGCTCTCGTGCACATGCTAGATTGAGAGGGAGCTCAGGTGAGTATTGGGGGGGGGGGGGGGCGCTGCACACAGAAGCTTTTTTACCTTCATGAATAGAATGCACGAAGATTAAAAAAAGCTTGAGCTTTTAAAACCATTTTAAGGCTCATATTACCCTGCTTCCTCCTCCTTTCCTCTCTCACAATTTTTTGATATGATTTTTTTTTTTCTATTTAACCACTTCAGCCCCGGACCAATTGTCAGCTTAAGGACCAGAGGTCTTTTTTCAATTTCGCACTGCACTACTTTAACTGGTAATTGTGCGGTCATGCAATTTTGTAACGAAACGAAATTTGCGTCCTTTTCTTCCCACAAATAGAGCTTTCTTTTGATGGTATTTGATTGCCTCTGTGATTTTTATTTTTTGCGATATAAACGGAAAAAGAGCGAAAATTTTGAAAAAAAAAGAGATTTTCTACTTTTTGTTATAAAAAAAATCTAATAAACTCAATTTTAGTCAAACATTTGGGCCAAAATGTATTCAGCCACATGTCTTTAGTAAAAAAAATGCCAATAAGCGTATATTTATTGGTTTGCGCAAAAGTTATAGCGTCTACAAACTAGAGTACATTTTCTGGAATTTACACCGCTTTTAATTTATGACTGCCTATTTCATTTCTTGAGGTGCTAAAATGGCAGAGAAGTACAAAACCCCCCCAAATGACCCCATTTTGGAAAGTAGACACCCCAAGCTATTTGCTGAGAGGCATGTTGAGCCCATTGAATATTTTTTTTTTTAGTCCCAAGTGATTGAATAAAGACAAAAATAAAAAATAATTTTTTTTTTCTTCAAAAAGTTGTCACTAAATGATATATTGCTCACACATGCCATAGTTATATGTGGAATTGCACCCCAAAATACATTTTGCTGCTTCTCCTGAGTATGGGGATACCACATGTGTGGGACTTTTTGGGAGCCTAGCCGCGTACGGGGCCCCGAAACCCAAGCACCGCCTTCAGGATTTCTAAGGGTGCAAATTTTTGATTTCACTCCTCACTACCTATCACAGTTTCGAAGGCCATAAAATGCCAAAATAGCACAAAACCCCCCAAATGACCCCATTTTGGAAAGTAGACACCCCAAGCTATTTGTTGAGAGGCATGGTGAGTATTTTACAGCTCTCATTTGTTTTTGAAAATGAAGAAAGTAAAGAAAAAAATTTTTTTTTTTCTTTTTTCAATTTTCAAAACTTTGTGACAAAAAGCGACATCTGCAAAATACTCACAATACCTCTCAGCAAATAGCTTGGGGTGTCTACTTTCCAAAATGGGGTCATTTTGGGGGGTTTTATGCCATCTGGGCATTCCATGGCCTCCGAAACTGTGATTGGCAGTGAGAAGTGAAATAAAAAAATTACTCCCTTAGAAAGCCTGAAGGCGGTGCTTGGTTTTTGGGGTTCCGTACGCAGCTAGGCTCCCAAAAAGTCCCACACATGTGGTATCCCCGTACTCAGGAGAAGCAACAGAATGTATTTTGGGGTGTATTTCCACATATGCCCATGACATGTTTGAGCAATATATCATTTAGTGACAACTTTTTGTAAAAAAAAAATATATATTTTTTTTTTTTTCATTATTCAATCTCTTGGGACAAAAAAAAAAAATATTTAATGGGCTCAACATTGCTCTCAGCAAATAGCTTGGGGTGTCTACTTTCCAAAATGGGGTCATTTGGGGGGGTTTGAACTGTCCTGGCATTTTATGCACAACATTTAGAAGCCTATGTCACACGTCACCCACTCTTCTAACCACTTGAAGACAAAGCCCTTTCTGACACTTTTTGTTTACATGAAAACATATTTTTTTTTTGCAAGAAAATTACGTTGAACCCCCAAACACTATATATATTGTTAAAGCAAAGGCCCTACAGATTAAAATGGTGGGTGTTGCATTTTTTTTTTTCCACACAGTATTTGCGCAGCGATTTTTCAAACGCATTTTTTGTGGAAAAAATACACTTTTTTTTATTTTAATGCACTAAAACACACTATATTGCTCAAATTTTTGATGAAATAAAAAATATGATCTTAGGCCGAGTACATGGATACCAAACACGACATGCTTTAAAATTGCGCACAAACACGCAGTGGCGACAAACTACATACATTTTTAAAAGCCTTTAAAAGCCTTTACATGATACCACATTAGATTCACGGAGGAGGTCTACTGCTAAAATTACTGCCCTCGATCTGACCTTCGCGGTGATACCTCACATGCATGCTGCAATTGCTGTTTACATATGACGCCAGACCAACGCTTGTGTACGCCTTTGCGCAAGAGAAGGGGGGGCAGGGGTGCTTTTTTTTTTTTTTTTTTAGTTTTTTTTTTATTTATTTAGCTTTTTTATTCTATTTTTAAACTGTTCCTTCCATTTTTTTTCTTTGTTATGATTTTTATTGTTATCTCAGGGAATGTAAATATCCCCTATGATAGCAATAGGCAGTGACAGGTACTCTTTTTTTGAAAAAATTGGGGTCTATTAGACCCTAGATCTTTCCTCTGCCCTCAAAGCATCTGACCACACCAAGATTGGTGTGATAAAATGCTTTCCCAATTTCCCAATGGCGCGGTTTATATCCGGGAGGGGGGACATTCCCTCCTACTGCTTGTAAAAGCAGTCTAGAGGCTAATTACCCGCTAGAATTGCTTTTACATGAAAGCCGATCACTGGCTGAAAAGAATGATACCAAGATGATACCTAAACCTGCAGGCATCATTCTGGTATAACCATTCAAAGTCCAGCAACATACTGGACATATATTGTAATCTTTTTTTTTTTCATGCAGCCTCTTGGCTGAACGAAAAAAAGAGATTGATTGGTGGGTATGCCCACCATTAGAATACCTCCCTTCATCCACCCACTTCTAATGATGGGCATACATGCACCATTTATATATGCCGATGCATGGGGGCATCCTCCCGCAAAAGTTATGCCGTGTACACACGGTCGGAATTTCGACCGTATGTACGTGGCATTAGGAGCCAATCGCTCCTCCCCGCCCCCTGCTGCCCCCATGCTTCGGCATATATGCTCTTTTTTTTAACTGTGGTGGTGAAATCACCTCCTACAGCGTTGGAGTCGCGGCTTTATGTATCGTGGGAGCAAACGCTGTTGCTGTCAAGATAAATAAATCCGCGCTGCAACTGAATGGCGCACCTGAAAACAAAAAAAAATGCTTAACACTAAAACACAGTAAACAAAATTACATACCTGAAAAGCAAGCATGATAAAACATGATAAAACATAATAAAACATTGCAGAATAGAATGGAGTAAAAAAAGAGCAACAATAGAGAGAGAGAGAGAACAATAAAACGACAACTATTTTTGTTTTTTTTATTTTTTTGAGATTCACAGGTAAAAAAGCTCCTGACTGTTAGCGACTGAATCAAAACGCTACCACAAAAAAAATGTTAGCGATCGCAGGGATCAGGCCTGACTCTGCGAACACTGCAGTTATGTGTGCTTAGTGTTTTGTAAGTGACAGTGATCGATCGATACTGCACTTGGGTGGGCTGGGCTGGGCGGAGGGGGAAAACGCAGGTGCTAGCAGGTATCTGGGCTGATCCCGCTAACAATGCGTTTTTTTGGAACCCTAAACTGCTGGGACGCTAGTATAGATCTGATCAGATCAGATATTGATCTGTTCAGATACTATACCACTAAGGGAGGTGTATGCTTTGCGCGTGGGTGTTTGCGGTACTGGCACTAACCTGGGGCGACGCAGACCTTATTTGACCCTAAAACCTAATTGATATCACCCGCCGGGCGATCAGGGGGTTAAACCGTTATTGGGTAATAAATGGCGGGTGCCCTGACAGTATAAAAAACAAGCTAACTAACCAGCGTCACCCGTAACAGTAATACAAAAAAAAACTGGTTACCTAGCGACACTAATGCAGGGATCAGAAAAACGATCGCTTAGTGACACTGGCAAAAGGGGGTGAAAGGGTTAACTAGGGGCAATCAGGGGGTTAAACCTTTATTAGGTAATATATGGGGGTACCTGACGCTATATAAAAACCTGACGGGGAACCTAAATAACGAAATAACTAACTGGCTAACCAGCGTCACCAGTGACATTTTATACGGTGATCACTGGTGAAAGGGTTAACTCTAGGGGCAATCAGGGGGTTAAAACCTTTATTTAGGTTGTAATATGGGGGTACCTGACCTATAAACCTATTTATGAACCTATATAAACATGGCGGTTAACCTAAAAAAAAAACTGGTTACCTAGCGACACTAATGCAGCGATCAGAAAAACGATCGCTTAGTGACACTGGCAAAAGGGGGTGAAAGGGTTAACTAGGGGCAATCAGGGGGTTAAACCTTTATTAGGTAATATATGGGGGTACCTGACGCTATATAAAAACCTGACGGGGAACCTAAATAACGAAATAACTAACTGGCTAACCAGCGTCACCAGTGACAGTTATACGGTGATTACTGGTGAAAGGGTTAACTCTAGGGGCAATCAGGGGGTTAAAAACCTTTATTTAGGTTGTAATATGGGGGTACCTGACCTATAAAACTATTTATGAACCTATATAAAACATGGCGGTTAAAATAAAAAAAAAATGGTTACCTAGCGACACAATGCAGCGATCAGAAAAACGATCGCTTAGTGACACTGGCAAAAGGGGGTGAAGGGGTTAACTAGGGGCAATCAGGGGGTTAAACCTTTATTAGGGGGGGGTAGGGGGCTACCTAGGACCTAAAACTAACTGCCCTGACAGTTATTACAGTCACACTGACACTAAATGCAGTGATCAGTAAATAAATGATCACTGCAATTAGTGACACTGTGACTGGGGGGGGAGGGGGTGATCTGGGGGGTGATCAGGGGGTGACAGGGGGGTGTTTTGTGTGCCTAACTGTACTGGTGTCAGTGTAGTGTTGTGCACTAACCTTAACATGTTCGCCGCTCGGCGTCTCCGGCAGTGTTGCCAACCGTCAGTATTTTTACTGGCAGCCAGTAAAAAACAGGCAATTTTCTGCTGCCAGTAAATGCCAGTAAAAGTAAAAGGTTGCCAGTAAAAAATATGGCTGTGACACTCGTCTTGGTCCAGAGACGGCTGAGACCATCTGGTGCCTGCTACAGTGTGATTGGGCGGCACTGGCAGAGGCAGTGCCTGAACATGCAGTGTGATGTCATGGTGCAATGGAGCCAAGCAGAGGGGCCAGAGCCTCCATATGCGGGTTTGCGGTATGGGAGCAAGGCTGGGACCAGGACCATCAGTGCTGTTTAGACTGGAGTGGACTGGAGGGACCACTTTGCTTGGAGAGAGACTGTCACTGTGACTCAGGAGGGGACGTGTCGGTGAGGTCTCATTATCATCTGTTCTGCTGCACTCTGCTGTCAGTGTCACTGTGAGAGTGAATTTTATGTGGGTGCTGCCCATTCTAATTTCTGTCCTGTCCCTGAGATACTTACTATATCAAAAATAAAATAAAAAATATGTTTTTTGCCTTATTATATTCATTCATATTGCTAATTGCATATTGTATTTGTAGCCTAAATACTCAAATTTGCACTTAAAACTGAAATTTTGCAACTTTTGGAAATGCCAGTAAAAACGTGGTTGTGCCAGTAAATTTTGGGTGTTGTGTCAGTAAATTTTAATCTGGTAGGTTGGCAACACTGGTCTCCGGTCACATAGACCGGCGCACCGAGCGTGACATCACTTCCGCCTTCCTGTCTATACAATAGACAGGAAGGGGAAGTTTCTCATTGGCCAGGAGCGATCGCGAGGGGGTGGCCAGAAACCACTGGCCGTCCCCTCGTCCCGGATCGCTCCTGAAGCGATGCCGACCGTCCCCGCCGGCGGAGGGGGGTCCGATCGGACCCCCCAACCGCCTAAAGAATGGCACGTACAGGTACGTGGTTCTGCCTGTACGTGCCATTCTGCCGACGTATATCTACATGGGGCGGTCGGCAAGTGGTTAAGAACTTTTTTGTGCTGCGAAGCAGCATTTTTGCATTTCTCCAGGTCAAGATGATGCTTGGGTCACTCTGCCCCACCTTCCAGATTTTAAATGTCTGCGGATGTGACACAGGGCTTTGGGTTGTGCTGAGCCCTGCAGCACCTCTAGGCATGCATGGGTTTCCCTAGCAGATTTGCTCATGTGCGTTTTTTCCTGAACAAGTACAAAGATGGCTATTATGGAAAGCTCCATACTTTGCTATCCTTGCGTATGCACAGGAAGTCTCCCGCATGTGAGCAGGTGTGCTGAAAAGCTCCATCAGTACCCCGAAGGCTGGGCAGAGCCCTTCAGTACGTTTGTTCTCAGACAATAATAGTGCGGGTGGGTGGAGCCACTAAAAAGGAGACCGAAATTCTTCTTTAATACATCATTAAAAGTATTTTTTAACCACTTGCTTACTGGGCACTTAAACACCCTTCCTGCCCAGACCAATTTTCAGCTTTCAGTGCTCTCGCATTTTCAGTGACAATTGCGCGGTCATGCAATGCTGTAACCAAATGAATTTTTTGTCATTTTGTTCGCACAAATAGAGCTTTAGTTTGGTGGTATTTATTCACGACTCCGTTTTTTATTTTTTGCGATATAAGCGAAAACATAGCGGAAATTTTGGAAAAAAAACAATATTTTTCTCCTTTCTTTTTTAAAAGAAATCCAATAAAATCAAATTTTGTCATAAATTTAAGCCAAAATGTATTCTGCTACATGTTTTTTGTAAAAAAAATTCCGTTAAGTGTATAATAATTGGTTCGCGTGATCACGGACATATGTACGCAAATGATCATGTAAAAGGGGTGTGCAGGTGATCACGGACATATGTGTGCAGATAATCATTGGCACATGTTATTTTACTGGGACATATGTGAGGGACATGTGTTTTTATTATTTGGGGACATGTGTGTTTTGGGGACATGTGTGTTTTGGGGACATGTGTGTTTTACTGTGGGGACACTAGACAGGTGATCAGTGAGTAAAAGCTGTAAAAAAAACAGCTAATACTCACTGATCACCAGCCGGCTGCAGCGATCCGCTCTCCTCTCCTCACCGACGACTTCCGTGTGAGGAGAGGAGGGCCGATTGCCTAGCAACCGGCTGTTTGTTTACATCACATGACGGCCGTGATTCGTCACGGCCATCATGTGATCAGGAGGGCCAATCACCGAGCCCTCCTCCCGATCCGAGATGCGCCGTGTCTGGGTGACACGGCCGCATCGGGATCGCGCCGCTGCGCGGGCACGCGCGATCCCTCTACTTCTGATGGACGTTCCGGAACGTCCATTCAGAAGTAGACGGCTCCCACCCGGCCGTATATGTACATTGGCCGGGTGGGAAGTGGTTAAATGCAAGCAGCATATGTACCTGAATTTGACCTGCTATCAATCTCTTGCAGTGTGATGCGCGTACACACGATCGGACTTTCCAACGGGAAATGTTGGATGTGAGCTTGTTGGCTGAAAGTCCGACCGTGTGTATGCTCCATCGAACACTTGTTGTCGGACTTTCCGCCTACAAATGTTGGCTAGCAGGTTCTCAAATTTTCCGCCAACAAAACTTTGTTGTCGGACTTTCCGATCGTGTGTACACAAATCCGTCGCACAAAAGTCCACGCATGCTCGGAATCAAGTATGAGCTGGAAGCGCTCGGTCTTGTAAAACTAGCATTCGTAATGGAGATATCACATGACTATTGAACTTCCTTTTTATCGGCTCGCCATACGTCTTGTACGTCACTACGTTCGTAATTGTTGGCCAACATTTGTGTGACCGTGTATATGCAAGACAAGTTTTTTTCGTCTGAAAGTCCGATCGTGTGTACAGGACATAAGAGGAAAGTGCCCTACAAATCAATGAGTTTATATGCTGACAAGGAACATGCAGAGAGAAGGAAAAACCAGCGTGACAGGGAGATGAGCTCATCATTGTTCTTCTTCTCCTTTAAATGTCCAGTTCCATGCTGAGGCTCAGATAAAGTCGGATAAATGGTGCTGAATGCTCAGATTGAGGACATCTAGTGGTGGAAAAGAAGTACTGTGGAGAAGAGCTCTGGATTTAAAGTGGAGCTCCTTCCAAAAGGGGAAGCTCAGCTTGTTCGCACCCCCCCACCCCCTGCAACATTGGCCCCTTTTTTTTGGGGGGGGGGGTACCTGGTTTTGACAGGTACCTGCTTCCACTTTCAGGTAAGATCGCTGCACAGCGATTGACATCATATATGGCCCCTCCACCTTGCCCCACTGACCTGTGTGTGTCCCAGAAGACGGCGGGACCATTCATAAAGCACAGTGTGACTCACGCATGCACAGTAGGAAATGGGCTGTAAAGCCTGAAGGCTTCACTGCTAGTTTCCCTTTACTTGCAATGCCGGCGCTTGCACCCGAAGCCGATGGATGAATCAGCTTGGGGTGCTGACATTGCGGGTTCCCTGGACAGGTAAGTGTCCTTATATTAAAAGTCAGCAGCTAAAGTATTTGTAGTTGCTGACTTTTAATTTTTTTTTAAGACAGAGCTCCGCTTTAAGGTGAATTTTTCAGCAAAAGCTTCTTTTTATTTCATATTTAATAGGCTATTATATCTTGGTATCTTGGTATTTTTGGCTGGAGTTCTGCTTTAAATACTGGAGGCTGTGCTCTCAATGGATCAGTTTACGGCCAGATGGCTGTGTGATGAATAAACACCACTGGCTGCCCACCTAACCTCTAGTGTGATTTACATGGTGCTTCAAGGCAGAACAGACACAGGAACCGCTGCAGAGAAATAACAGTTCAGTCTATTGGGCTGCATGATAGGGAGGTCGTGGAAACCTGTCAAACAA
>CM053033.1:66756291-66785867 GCA_028564925.1 Lithobates sylvaticus | reverse complement strand
TGGGCACTGATAGGCTGCACTGATGAGGTGGCACTGATGGTCATTGATGAGGCTGCACTGATAGGTGGCACTGATGAGGCTGCACTGATGAATCTGCACTGATAGGTGGCACTGATGGGCAGCACGGAAGGGCCCTGATAGGCGGCACCGATGGGCACTGATAGGTGGCACTGGTAAGTGTCACTGATAGGCAGCACTGATAGGTGGCACTGATTGGCAGCACTGATGGGCACTGATAGGTGGCACTGGCAGGTACTGATTAGCAGTAGTGATGGGCATGATTAGCAGCACTGGTGGGCACTGGTTAGCAGCACTGGTGGGCATTGGTTAGCAGCACTGGTGGGCACTGTGAGAGACTGATGTCCCTTTTACAGAAGCCAGTAATCGGCTTTATTTTTTTCTCCTCACGCTGCCTGTTTACATCATGTGATCAGCTGTCATTGGCCGTGGTGGTCCCTTTACTCCGATCTGTGATCAGCCGAGTCCTAGGGACTCGGCGATCACAGAGTGCGCAGCCTGCATATGCAGCGCGAGCATGGCATGACGTCTATGTTCACCCTCTCGCCATTTTAAGCCCAAGCTGCAGCCTTCTTTTGGCTATAGCGCGGGTGCCAAGTAGTTAATATCTAGTTGTATTACACAGAAAACCCTTCAGGGATAAGACTTCAGGGTTAAGCACTACCCACTGGAGCCAAGTCCTGACCATTTCCCTTTCTCACTAGACAACAAATGGGGGAAACTCCATCAAGTGATCATGGAAAGCTTGGGTGTCCCAGCATACAAGGTATGACAATTAAATTCTTGGAATGGACTGTAAAAAAAAAAAATGTTTGTGCATGAGCATTGTCATGGTGGAGAATCCACTTTTCAGGCCGGAGTTACGATACTTTCCTTTGAACAGATTCCTGTAACATTTTCAGAATTTCCAAGTAACACAGTGTTGGCTGGCCATTGTTACATATTCCATGAACTGGTGGTGAACTATCTCCTTGTTATCAAAAAAACACACACCAGCATGGGCATACAAGGGTTTGCACTCTGTCCGCATTTGTATCTGTCCTTCGCGTATTTGGCTGCCCACTTCTTGTGTCATTGTGGACATCTTCCCTCACCTCCTTAAACCACCTGCAGCACCCTCTAATGTGTGTGACTTGTTAGTGTAGGTAAATTTATTTTAGCTCAGGCCTAAATCTGAGCTGTAAATCTGGGACAGGGTTCAGTGACTCAGGGCTGGATGACTCATTCTAGCAGCCTCTCTGGTGCTTCACCCTGTTTTCTGGGACATTGGAGAATGTTCTTGACATAGTGGGTGGAGGCTAGGAGGAGATGCTTGGAATATTTATGAGGACCTCAGACACTCCCTAGTAAAGGGCTGGCAGGGGCAGGCCACCTCATAAATAGGCATGAGTCATGCCAGGAGGGTCAGTCAAGTGGAAGACGGAAATGGATTGCTGAGCAGCTGTCGGTGGCCCCTGCGGGTGCCCCCTAATCTGGGGGGGGTGGCCTTGGACTGGGGCTCGGGTGCTGGAAGGATCCTACCAAAAACACATGGAGGAAGTCCTTCCTTGTGGCACGAGAGCAAGGAGAGAGGACAACAGGAGCAGGTCAGCACTACTGGGAGTAATCCTGAGAGTCAACCAGGTGGTCTGGTGAGTGTCAGTCTGGAGGACTGTGGGAGGAAGTTAGCCTGGAGGGCTAGTGAAAGGGGCAGCTGCAGCAAGATGGGTTGGCAGTGCCTGAAGAGGTGGTGCTGGGACCAATAGCCACAGAAGGGATACAAGCTGGACACTGTTCTTTTTGCTACAAGGGGCCTCTACACACAAGGGGCCTCCTGGTTCCTGCCTATAATGGGCCAATGCTTAAAATCTGACTGAGAGCCTGTCAGATCTTCTCAGTGATCCAGCTGAGTTCTGCAAGCATGTGAGTGCTGAAGGAAGAGGTGGAGCTGTATATAGAGACAGTATATAGGAAGAGTTGTCCCTGAAGTTCATTGTTGAAGTCAATGGGCATCCCATAACCTCCCATCCCTATCCAAGTCATTACCCTCAATAAAAAACAAAAAAAAACAACGAGCGTTCTCCGACTCTAGAGTGTCTGTGAAGATTTGGTGTGCCTGGCTGGGCAGGGTGGGGGATTCCAGTTTAACTGTGGACACTTAGGGGGGTGCACTACACACCTATGCCATTCGAAAACACTTGATTTCTTCATGGAATGTTCACCATAATCCTGTTATAACAAAGACAATAATTTCACTCCCTCTTTTTCTACTACTCCGTAAAGACTGAGTCAACTGGTCTGCCACCCAGCTACATTGAGGTGCTGCGGGCAGTGGCAATATAGTGACCAAGTCTGTAGAGCTACAAAACAGAAATACCTATACTTGTCCTTATTTGGGCTTCAATGGCCATATGGGGGAAGCTAAAGGAATTTTTTTCCAGAATTTGGCAAAGGTTGAGTCTGAGCACCAGTAATGGGCAATGAGCTGCAATAGGGACATCTGTGAAGACCAGTATGGCCATATGAGGGAAACCAGAAGTATCCTCAGTAACAGTATTTTTCCAGAATCGTAAAGAGGTAGAGTATGAGGACCAGGAGTGGGCACCGAGCTGCAATAGGGACGTCTGTGAAGACCAGTATGGCCATATGAGGGAAACCAGAAGTATTCTCAGTAACAAGAGTGGGCACTGAGCTGCTAGGAGCAAGTCTATGGACTCCAGTATGACTCAGTAGGGAAGCCAATGTACCCTCAGGAAGGGTGTTTTCCTGGAATCAAACAGAGGTAGAGCATGAAGACCAGGAATAGACACTGAGCTGCTAGAGGGAGGTCTGTGGAGCCCAGTATGGCCAAATATGGAACTCAATACTGCCCTCATTAAGAGTATTTCCCCAGAATTGTGTAAAGGTAGGAGGACCATAAAAGGTGCACTGAGCAGAGCTGCTACAGGAAGGTCTATGGAACCCAAAGTATAAAGAATAACCACAATTGTGGGCTTCCTCGTATTTTCAGCTATTTTTGGAAAGTTTGCATCTTTGTGGTTTTCCAAGTAAAGAGGGTGGTAAGATTGTTTGAAAAAGGGAAGGATATTCTGAAAGTATGTTGCAAAAAAGTGGCTAAAAACAAAAGAAGGTAAGTCTGTAGACTTTTGGAGGTTGTGAAATATGAATGCTTACAAGAAGAAGAAGAGTTTTTAAAATAGACTGAAAAATACGAATTTGCAAACAGCTAGTTAAAGGCTAGTTACAGTGACTTGAAAGGGTGTTCATACCTCTTGAAATTTTCTACATTTTGTCGTATTACAACCAAAAGGTTAAATGTATTTTATTAGGCTTTTATGTGATAGACCAAAACAAAGTGGCACATAATTGTGAAGTGGAAGGAAAATGATAAATGGTTTTCAATTTGTATTCAGCCCCTCAGAGTCAATACTTTGTAAAACCATCTTTTGCTGCAATTACGGCTGCAAGTCTTTTTGGGGATGTCTCTACCAGCTTTTCACATCTAGAGAGGGACATTTTTGCCCATTCTTCTTTGTAAAATAGCTCAAGCTTTGTCAGATTGGATGGAGAGCATCTGTGAACAGCAATTTTCAAGTCTTGCCACAGATTCTCAATTGGATTTAGGTCTGGACTTTGACTGGGCCATTCTAACACATGAATATGCTTTGATCTAAACCATTCCATTGTACCTCTGGCTGTATGTTTAGGGTCGTTGTTCTGCTGGAAGGTGAACCTCCGCCCCAGTCTCAAGTCTTTTGCAGACTAATGCCCCGTACACACGGTCGGAATTTCCGATGGAAACAGTGCGATGAGAGCTTTTCATCTGATTTTCCGATCGTGTGTATGCCCAACGGTCTTTTTCTGTCGGCATTTCCGACGGACTTTGGATTGAGAGCCTGTTCTTAATTTTTCCAACGAAAAACCTTTCTATCGGATTTTTCGACCGTGTGTATGCAATTCCGACACGCAAAATTCCAACGCATGCTCGGAAACAATTCGACGCATGCTCGGAAGCATTAAACTTCCCTTTTATAGTGCCGTTGAACATGTTGTATATCGCGGTGTTATTGACCATCGGAATTTGGTGTGACCGTGTGTAGGCAAGACAGTTTGAGCGAAATTCCGTCAGAATTCCGACGGGAAAACCATCAGAGCTTTTTCCGACGAAAATTCTGACCGTGTGTAACAGGTATAACAGGCATAACAGGTATTCTTCTAAGATTGCCCTGTATTTGGCTCCATCCATCTTCCCATCAACTCTGACCAGCTTCCCTGTCCCTGCTGAAGAAAAGCATCCCCACAACATGATGCTGCCACCACCATGTTTCACGGTGGGGATGGTGTGTTCAGGGTGACGTGCAGTGTTAGTTTTCTGCCCCACATAGTGTTTTGCTTTTAGGCCAAAAAGTTACATTTTGGTTTCATCTGACCAGAGCACCTTCTTCCACATGTTTGCTGTGTGCCCCACATGGCTTCTTATGACTTTCTTTCAACAATGTCTTTCTTCTTGTCACTCTTCCATAAAGGTCAGATTTGTGGAGAACACGACTAATAGTTGTCCTGTGGACAGATTCTCCCCCCTGAGCTGTGGATCTCTGCAGCTCCTCCAGAGTTACCATGGACCTCTTGGCTGCTTCTCTGATGAATGCTCTCCTTGCCCGGCCTGTCAGTTTAGGTGGACGGCCATGTCTTGGTAGGTTTGCAGTTGTGCCCATACTCTTTCCATTTACAGATGATGGATTGAGCAGAGCTCCGTGAGATGTTCAAGGCTTGGGATATTTTTTTATTACCTAACCCTGCTTTAACTTCTCCACAACTTTATCCCTGACCTGTCTGGTGTGTTCCTTGGCCTTCATGATGCTGTTTTTTCACCAAGGTTCTCTAACAAACCTCTGAGGGCTTCACAGAACAGCTGTATTTATACCGAGATTATATTACACACAGGTGGACCCTGTTTACTAATTAGGTGACTTCTGAAGGCAAGTGGTTTCACTAGATGTTAGTTAGGGGTATCAGAGTAAAGGGGGCTGAATACAAATGTACCCCCCACACTTTACACATATTTATTTGTAAAATATAAATCAAAACCATTTATCATTTTCCTTCCACTTCACAATTATGTGCCACTTTGTGTTGGTCTATCACATAAAATCCCAATAAAATACATTTATGTTTTTGGTTGTAACATGACCAAATGTGGAAAATGTCAAGGGGTATGAATACTTTTTCAAGGCACTGTATAGGCAGGCTGTTTTCCCGTAAAAGCCTTCCTTCTTGAATGCAGCAGGGCAGCCACTCGGCACAGGACCTGGAAGACAGTGGACATCACTGAAGTAGCTGTACTGTATCTACTACAGTGATTTCCAGCTTCTAGAGGGATCACACCGGTATGGTATATACCTGTCAGGGTACTCACCAATGCCAAGATGCTGAGAGCGGCTTCCCTTGTAGCTAAGCGCACTCTACCCCTGGAAGTGGTACAGAGGGTATAGGGCACCAAAGGGGCACGAGTCACCATCAGGCTAGGAAGGACTTGAGTGATGACTCCAGGTAGAGCCGGTACACCGTGCTGAGGTAGGCTTGAGTCTGGAATGAACTGCCCGGCTGGGGCTCAAACCCAGCAGATCTCGGAAGTAGATACTGTAGAGAAGTCCTTGGAGGAAGCCGGGGGTCAAACACAGATAATCAAGTAGAAGCGAGTCCTAGTACTAGCCGGGGTCATACACAGGAAAGTCAGGCAGGTGAGACGGGAGAAAATCCTTTAAACAAGCCGAGGTCAAACCACTGAAGGCAGGTAGAGTAGAGGAGTCCTTAGGAAAGCCGGGGTCAAAGTACTGGAGAAGATCAGAGCAGGTCAGGGTTAATCCGGGTCACGACAGGTAATAACTAGGAAGCAGAGTACTGAGGCAGGAACACAGGAAGCTGAGAGACAAACCAGCACTTAACCACCTCACGAGCGCCGGCCATCATATGACGGCTAGGTGACATGGCTCTCGTTCTGGGAGACCGTCACATGACATCCACACAGAACGACCGCTCTCGCACGCCCATGGGGGAGCACATCGGCGATCAGTTAGACACACCGCTACACCGTTCTTGGTAAAGAGCCTCTGACGGAGACTCTTTACCATGCAATCAGGCATGTCCAATAACGGCTGATCACGATGTAAACAGGAAGAGCCGTTGATCGGCTTTTCCTCACTCTCATCTGACAGACGCGAGGAGAGCCGATCGGCTGTTCTCCTGACATGGGGGGGTCTGTGCTGATTGTTTATCAGCGCAGCCCCCCCCCCCCCCCCTCGGATGCCCACCCAGGACCACCAGGATGCAGCCAGGACCACCAGGGATGCCCACCCTGGACAACAAGGTTTGCCACCCTAGACCACCAGGGAAATGCCAATCAGTGCCCATCCCCAATGCTTGCCAGTGCCATCAGTGATGCCTATCAATGCCATCTACCAGTGCCCATCAGTGCCACGTATCAGTGCCCAGCAGTGCCACCTATCAGTGCCACCCTTAAGTACCCATCAGTGCAGCCTTTCAGTGCCCATCAGTGTCACCTATTGGTGCCCACCAGTGCCACCCATGAGTGCCCATCAGTACCACCTATCAATGCCCATCAGTGCTGCATATCAGTGCCACCCATCAGTGATGCCTACCAGTGCCCATCATTGCCACCTCATCGGTGCCGCCTTATCAGTGCCCGTCAGTGGCCATCGGTGAAGGAGGAAACGTACTTATTTACAAAATTGTATAACAGAAACAAAAGAAAAACGCGACAGCGATGAAAATTGGCTTGGGTACCTGGTATTGAGGTGGTTAAACATGAGACTGAGCAGCCTTTTATAGGCCAGCAAGGAGATTTACGTTATGTGCGCTCCAATGCACATGCTCCCGTGCCGTTCCACTGTATTGCGCACCCGCATGCGCCGGATCGCCATTCCACCTCGCATCTGCACAGGAATGTGACGTTACTGGCAAGCCCGATTTCTGTCATTTCTCTGACAATACCAGGGATTTTTTTCTCAGAGAATAGGCACTTCCCCCTTCTGAGTTTCCCCCTGGTCTCTGCCCCCTACCTACCTCATAGTACCGTCCAGTGGTTCCACCCCCTACCCACCTCACAGTCCCTCTCCAGTTAGAGAATACAGGACCAAGTATCATTTTGTAGCGCTAAGTAATTTGCATGGAATTTGGTAATGATAACAATGAAAGCAGTAAAATAGATCCCCTGCAGCCAGGAACAATATACCCTCCCAGCAACAACAGCTCTCCCAGCATCAATAAACCCTCCAGCGGCCAGTAACGATAGACCCTGCTTCAAAAGTAGACCCCCCCCCCCCCCACAGCAACAATAATCCTCCCAGCAACATAAGACCCCCACAGCAACAATATATCCCCATCAACAATAGACCCCCCCAGCAGCAAGCAGTAAGTGTACTGTCTGCCCCCATGTTGTAAAGCGCTGCGCAAACTGTTGGCGCTATATAAACCCTGTATAATAATAATAATAATAACAATGTCGAAGTTCTGATTGTACGTAACGCGTACGGGGGAGGAGCTACACATGACGTCACCGGCTGCTGCACTACGGAACTAACACGATTGTCGGCTTTACATGCTGTGTTTTATCATCTTTATGTGAGTAGTTTGTGTTTGAACACAAAAATAAATCTTATACTTAAGCGGTGAGCACTTAGATCTTTTCATTCTACCCATGACCTGCGTCCTTGCTGAGATCTAAGGAGACGTGAGAGAAGTTTATGGTCCGTGTTAACCCTTTTAAAACCTGCTTGCATGACCACCTGTTTGCACACAGGGGTCCATGCCATAAGGTGAGAGTGATTAGTTAGACCGGAGGTGGAGGGATTGTCACGCTACTGTGGAAAAAAAATTGACTTACGTCAGTGCTACAGTTTGAATTTAAAACGTATTTGTGTGAACTGTGAAGTTGAGTCATGGATTGTGGAAACTAACTAGTGTCGGGTGATTGTATATAGTGTATACCACATTTACCACTGACTAATGCAGAGTTGCAATGCAAGGAGATCAGCTAAAAGTAGTTGGACCTGTATGTGTGTTATAATTAACCACTTCCCTACCCGCCCATAGTCATATGACGCCCACAAGGTGGATCTCCCATCCAGGGTGGGCGTCATATGACGTCCTCCCATTCCCGGCCGCCTGGGGGGCGCGCGTGCGCCGCCGGCGGCATCGCTCGAGACCCGGTGCGAGTGCCCGGCGGCCGCGATGTCCGCCGGGCACCCGCGATTGCCCGTTAAAACAACGGGACCGTGCGGGACCGTGGAGCTGTGTGTGTAAACACACAGCTCCACGTCCTGTCAGCGGAGAGGAGACCGATCATGTGATCCCAGTACGGAGGAACACATGATCGGTCTCCTCCCCTTGAGTCCCCTCCCCCCACAGTTAGAATCACTCCTATAGGGAATACATTAACCCCTGCAGCACCCCCTAGTGTTAACCCCTTCCCTGCCAGTCACATTTACACAGTAATCAAGGCAATTTTATAGCAACGATCGCTGTGTAAATGTGAATGGTTCCAAAAATGTGTCAAAAGTGTCCGAAGTGTCCGCCGCAATGTCGCAGTCACGGAAAAAAAAAAATCGCAGATCGCCGCCATTACTAGTAAAAAATAAAAAAAAAAATGCAATAAATCTATCCCCTATTTTGTAGAAGCTATAACTTTTGTGCAAACCGATCAATATACGCTTATTGCGATTTTTTTTACCAAAAATATGTAGAAGAATACGTATCGGCCTAAACTAAGAAAAAAAATTTTTTTTTTTTTTTAAAAATGGGATATTTATTATAGAAAAAGTAAAAAATATTGTATTTTTTTTCAAAATTGTCGCTCTTCTTTTGTTTATAGCGCAAAAAATAAAAACCGCAGGGGCGATCAAATACCACCAAAAGAAAGCTCTATTTGTGGGAAAAAAGGGACGTCAATTTTGTTTGGGTGTAACGTCGCACGACCGCGCAATTGTTAGTTAAAGCGACGCAGTGCCGAATCGCAAAAAGTGCTCTGGTAAGGAAGGGTGTAAAATGGCCCGGTGCTGAAGCGGTTAATCGAAATTAGTCGATAAAAATAAAAAAATAAATTGATTAATCGAACACGAAAATTTTAATCAGTAACAGCCCTAATATATATATATATATATATATATATACACATCATAATGTGTTTGTATGTATGTATGTGTGTGTGTATATATGTATGTGTATATATATATATATATATATATATATATATATATAAATTACTTTTTTACTTGTTTCATACTATTGTCACAAATAAATAATGTTTACCAAGCACTCTACCTCCACGAGTCAATTGCCTCATTTAAAGTCCCACCTTCCTTTCTTGTTTAATTTGTCTCACTGTAACCCTTAAAACCCTTTAAAGATAATTTTTATTTCACAATTTCATTTCCAAAAATATGTTTTCCCAAGAGAGACGGATTATGCTGCATTGTGCGCCTTACAATAATATCTGCGCTCAGTAATGAAATATTCTCCGTTATATATTTCTGTGCTAACAAGCTGACAGTCCTGACATGGCACAATCACTGATCTCGTTTGCATAGTGAGCTGAAACACACGATTATATGATTAAACACCCCATATGAGTGACATCAGCAATGGGAAGAGTGCGGAGAGATAATCAGCCTTATTAATATGTATCAGATGTGATTACAGAGGTAAGGAGGGCACAGCAGGTGGGAGACAGAGAATCACTCAGTTCTGATACCTGAAGACTACATCATATGTGAGAATACAAGTCTACTTCTCAGGAGGACATGCTGGGATTTTTAGTTGTACATCATTCATATAACAAGCAAATAGAGAACTGTCAACTGGTTTGTTAACACCAGGGATTTTTTTTTTCAGCACCAGTTCCGGCACCTCCAGCACTTAATGTACGTAATGGCAAGGGATGCTGTGGTGTGTTGGAGGGTCTATTGATGATGTCTACTGGGGGATCTACACTATATTACCAAAAGTAATTAATCTTTATGGACCTTGCTTTGTGCACTGGTCCAAATCATTTGGTGGAGGGGGGATTATGGTGTGGGGGTTGTTTTTCAGGGGTTGGTCTTGGCCCCTTAGTTCCAGTGAAGGGAACTCTTAAGATGTCAGAATACCAAGACATTTTGGACAATTTCATGTTCCCAACTTTGTGGGAACAGTTTGGGGACGGCTCCTTCCTGTTCCAACATGACTGCGCACCAGTGCACAAAGCAAGGTCCATAAAGACATGGATGAGCGAGTTTGGGGTGGAGGAACTTGACTGGCCTGCACAGAGTCCTGACCTCAACCCGATAGAACATCTTTGGGATGAATTAGAGCGGAGACTGCGAGCCATGCCTTCTCATTCAACATTCATTCTCACAAATGCGCTTCTGGAAGAATGGTCAAACATTCCCATACAATACAAAACATTCTCCTGCGCTCAGGAACCTAGTCCATATGTACGTGGTGTAGCCAACCCTTTGGACTAAATGTGGAAAGTCAAAGGTCTTGCTGCCCTCCTCAGAACAATGGGTGTCCTTGGAGCTAAAACATATAGAAAGACAGGGAGTGTGCACCGACCTTGTGCATTAGCAGACATAACATTTATTTAAGTAGTAAAAACAAGAGTCATACTCACAAACAAACATTTAAAAGAGGCTCGACATTGCTCAAAGAATGGGTCTTCTAGACACCCTTCAACCTGGACCAGGTATATAGGAGGAACCAGATGGTATTGCAAACGGCTTACGCGTTCCGAGGAAGTACCCTTTTCATCAGAGCCTTAGAAATAGCAGACTAGCTTTCTATAGGTTCCCTCTACATATGGCCATTCACATGTCTGGGTGACACCCACCAGGGCCCATCAGACCCATCCGGGTGGCCCCCCGCCCACCATGCCAATTCATCAAAATATACCATATGCTGCGTCATGTTGGCAGACGCACAGATGCATCCTTGTTCCCATAGAGAGGGGGCTATATCCCTGCACCAACAACAGGGTGCATCTCCCATAAACACCAGACCATTATCTTGATGCATTATGGTGTAATAACCGATCACATGTGCTGTACCATGGCAACTGACGATCAAACAGAGGCTAAGATGGCAGCTTCCTTGGCTGTAAAGGATTGGGGCGATTTGTTCCGTTCAATGTCTTTTTGAGTTACTGTGCATGTTCAGTAACACACCCGCCATGTGCCTTGAGTAAGTGGGAAGAGGTTAAAACAAATAACTACACAATGATTCAGAAGCTCTGCTCTATCAATACCCTAATAAGTGCACAAAAGAACAGTGAGAAGTAGACAGGGATCCATGTTGGAACTCGGTTGGTTGAGCTTTCATGTTGGAACTTATTTAGGGCATTTTAGATGGTGGTGGGGGGAGTGGAAGGTAGGTAGGTAGACTCATCCGGGAATAGGGAAAAGGTGGTCAACTGACCAATCATTCATGGTGCCAGAGGTTCTCAAAAGTTGCCAGAAATTTTTCCTGAGGGTGCATTATCTCGTTTAGCCATCAATTTTTCAAAAAGCGTGGTGCTAGTTTAGCCTTTACTTTGGAAATTCTGTTTTGGGTTTTCCAAGATTTTTCTATGGTCTGTTTGGTGGCGGTATATAGGTGGATTAGAAATTTGAATTGATTTTTAATAATATCTTTCAGTTTATGATTCAAAAGGTCTTTGTAAAGATTCTTACCCTTCCATAAAGTGTTCTTCAGATAATGCTGTATACTTACCCCCCCTTTTTTTTCTTTAGAAAGGACAGGTTTGCTTTACAGAAAGAAGCTAATTGTTGGAGCACTTCCGGAATGTGGTTAACAAGACATTACATTTGGAAACTAAAAGTTTTTATTTGAACTGTCCTGTATTTACAACCATGTATTACGAGATGATCAATTGCAGAAAATAGCATGTTCTTCGGGGGAGGGACTGAGGTCCGTCCTTCTTAGCCTTCACCAGGAGGAGTAATCACTGTTCCTTCTTGCTGACTATCATGGTTTGGACCTAAGGGAAGAAATAAGGACAATTTGTTAGAGGGGGAACTCTTACAGCTATGCCTACCAAGACATTCAAGGTTCATCCTGGAATCCACTCATGTATGTAGAGAAATCTGGGAACACCATCCAAGCTGGAAATATAAAGCGCTGGCTAGGAATGAACAGTTCTGTCTACGTTTGTCCCACTGGTCATTCTTCCATTGGAGAAATGGTTGTATCATTGGCACCCCAGTATCCTCTCTGCTCGACTTCAACTGTCAGCCCACACCTCTGCTCCATACCACCCTCTTCCAATATCCACCAGGATATTCTACTGTCAGTTAAGTAGCTAGGCAGAATTTGGATGCAAAACCTCAACTAAACAGGCTCCCTCTACAGTGCCTTGAAAAGGTATTCATAACCCCTTGACATTTTTCCACATTTTGTCATGTTACAACCAAAAATGTAAATGTATTTTATTGGGATTTTATGTGATAGACCAACACAAAACTGGCACATAATTGTGAAGTGGAAGGAAAATTGTAAATGGTTTTCAATTTTATTTTACAAATAAATATATGAAAAGTGTAGGGGGTACATTTGTATTCAGCCCCCTTTACTCTGATACCCCTAACTAAAAACCTAGTGGAACCAATTGCCTTCAGAAGTCACCTAATTAGTAAATAGAGTCCACCTGTGTGTAATCTCAGTAAAAATGCAGCTGTTCTGTGAAGCCCTCAGAGGTTTGTTAGAGAACCTTAGTGAACAAACAGCATCAAGAAGGCCAAGGAACACACCAGACAGGTCAGGGACAGAGTTGTGGAGAAGTATAAAGCAGGGTTAGGTTATAAAAAAATATGCCAAGCTTTGAACATCTCACGGAGCTCTGTTCAATCCATCATCGGAAAATGGAAAAAGTGTATGGCACAACTGCAAACCTACCAAGACATGGCCGTCCACCTCAACTGACAGGCCGGGCAAGGAGAGCATTCATCAGAGAAGCAGCCAAGAGACCCATGGGAACTCTGGAGGAGCTGCGGAGATCCACAGCTCAGGTGGGAGAATCTGTCCACAGGACAACTATTAGTCGTGTTCTCCACAAATCTGCCCTTTATGGAAGAGTGACAAGAAGAAAGTCATTGTTGAAAGAAAGTCAAAAGAAGTCCTGTTTGCAGTTTGTGAGAAGCCATGTGGGGGACACAGCAAACATGTGGAAGAAGGTGATCTGGTCAGATGGAGGCCAAAATTTAACGTTTTGACCTAAAAGCAAAACGCTATGTGTGTCAGAAAACTAACACTGCACATCATCCTGAACAAACCATCCCCACTGTGAAACATGGTGGTGGCAGCATCATGTTGTGGGGATGATTTTCTTCAACAGGGACAGGGAAGCTGGTCAGAGTTGATGGGAAGATGGATGGAGCCAAATACAGGACAATCCTAGAATAAAACCTGTTAGAGTCTGCAAAAGACTTGAGTCTGGGGCGGAGGTTCACCTTACAGCAGGACAAAGACCCTAAACATACAGTCAGAGCTACAATGGAATGGTTTACATCAAAGCATATTCATGTGTTCGAATGGCTCAGTCAAAGTCCAGACCTAAATCCAATTGAGAATCTGTGGAAAGACTTGCAAATTGCTGTTCACAGAGGCGCTCCATCCAATCTGACAGAGATTGAGATATTTTGTAAAGAAGAATGGGCAGAAATTTCACTTTCTAGATATGCAAAGCTGGTAGAGACATCCCCAAAAAGACTTGCAGCTGTAATTGCAGAGAAAGGCGGTTCTACAAAGTATTGACTCCGGGGGGCGCCATACAAATGTACCCCCCACACTTTTCACATATTTATTTGTAAAAGAAATCTGAAAAACGTTTATCATTTTCCTTCCACTTCACAATTATGCGCCACTTTGTGTTGGTCTATCACATAAAATCCCAATAAAATCCATTTACGTTTTTGGTTGTAACATGAAAAAATGTTGGCTGTATAACGGCTCCAGGAACAGAGGAGGAGCAGTGCCTGGATCTATTGTATACCACAGAATTAGGATCAGGGGCTCTGCTGAACAGATAAGTGTTATTATACACTGGCCAAAAAAGAAACTGATTGGCCGTTGGGGAACAGGCACAAAAAAAATTTACCCGTCCTTGCAAAGATGTCCAATCCAATTCCAAGCTTCAATATTATTAATCCATAGGATTGTCTAGGACCCCTTAGCAAGGTCTCACCCCATACCTAGGACAGCTATGAAAGGGTAAGCAGAGTTTTTCTTTCATTTCCAATAATTTAAGTATTTTTCAGAAATAAAACAGAGGATACATATGCTATTACATATGACATCATATAAAACATTTTTACACAAAAGAGTAAAATTACAGGGAAAATGGAGGCAGTCGTATTATTCCCAGAGTACAAAGCATAGGGTGTGAGAGCAAAGCATCCAGGGTATCCAAACAGAGAGAGAGAAGATGCAACATGCCATCATTGGGTACCTGACAGAGGAGGGGTGCATGCTGTCCGACATCCCCATTGACAAGAGTCACATATGACAAATCATCTCTGTAAATAGGGATGCACCAATACCCTTTTTTATCGACGATACCAATACTTTGCGGTGCGATTTGTGTTCATACAAAATGAATGAGCGCAAATTGCACTGCAAAGAATTGCATGTGATTTGAACAGGAATGTGGTGCGATTCCTGTCTGAGTCGCATGTGGATCCCCACCACTCCTGTGTGAACCCAGGCTGGTCATAGTGAAGTTCACACAGGAACGGTGAGGGAAACCTCCCTGCATGACGGGTTCCACCAGCTCTGACTCCCATCTGATTGTGGACATCTACGGCTCCTCCTGCCTCTCCAATGGCTGTGTTTCCCCCAGCCTCCAGCGGCTTGCTCCCCCCCCCAGCCTCCAGCAGCTTGCTCCCCCCAGCCTTCAGTGGCTCGCTCCCCCCCCAGCCAACAGTAGCTTGCTCCCCCCAGCCTCCAGCAGCTCTCTTCCCCCAGCCTCCAGCAGCTCTCTTCCCCCAGCCTCCAGCGGCTCGCTCCCCCCCAGCCTACAGTAGCTCGCTCCCCCCAGCCTCCAGCAGCTCTCTTCCCCCAGCCTCCAGCGGCTCGCTCCCCCCAGCCTCCAGGGGCTCTCTTCCCCCAGCCTTCAGCAGCTTACTCCCCCAGCCTTCAGCAGTTCTCTTCCCCCATCCTTCAGCAGCTCGCTCCCCCAGCCTCCAGCGGCTCTCTTCCCCCAGCCTTCAGCAGCTCGCTCCCCCAGCTTTCAGCAGTTCTCTCCCCCCCGCCTCCAGCGGCTCACTCCCCCCAGCCTCCAGCGGCTCGCACCCCCCAGCCTCCAGCAGCTTTCTCCCCCCCCAGCCTCCAGTGGCTCTCTCCCCCCTGCCTCCAGCAGCTCGCTCCCCCCATCCTCCAGCGGCTTGCTCCCCCCAGCCTCCAGCAGCTCTCTCCCCCCAGCCTCCAGTGGCTCGCTCCCCCCCATCCTCCAGCGGCTTGCTCCCCCCAGCCTCCAGCAGCTCTCTCCCCCCCCAGCCTCCAGTGGCTCTCTCCCCCCAGCCTCCAGTGGCTCGCTCCCCCAGCCTCCAGCAGCTCTCTCCCCCCAGCCTCCAGTGGCTCTCTCCCCCCAGCCTCCAGCAGCTCTCTCCCCCCAGCCTCCAGCAGCTCTCTCCCCCCAGCCTCCAGTGGCTCTCTCCCCCCAGCCTCCAGCAGCTCTCTCCCCCCAGCCTCCAGCAGCTCTCTCCCCCCAGCCTCCAGTGGCTCTCTCCCCCCAGCCTCCAGTGGCTCTCTCCCCCCAGCCTCCAGCGGCTCACCCCCCCTAGCCTCCAGCGGCCTTATATAAAAAAATATTCAAATCTAAGTGAGCAAAAATACACCCTGTAAAAGAATAAATTGAATATAGAAAAAAAAAAAATTTGCAATGACTCATAAAGAATGTTCATATGACAGTTCCGTAAAACAGGACCGATTATTCCAATGGCAGGTCCTCTGTGTTTTGCCTACACGGTGACAACACGCTCTATCACCCAAGAAAAAGAAAATAGTGAGATGGTATAGAAAGGAAGGTCCTCCACCACTGAAAAGACTGCCGCTTACCAGATCTTGAGATCTCTTGTTTAAGGAGATCACTGGGGCTTGTGGCTTTATACCCAGCCTCGGGTCTCTGTAGGTGATGGAGGAAGTTTCACTGATATTCATACGGGATGATTGAGCCCTCATTCAATCCCCATGTAAAAGTAAGAATAAGGAACTCCCATAGTGTATCACTGTCAGTGTCCTTTTATAGCGCATCTCAGGATCTGTTACAGTTCTCCTTATACCCGGTCCAGGTTGCAGAAGATACAGTTCTGATTTTGTGGAGCTATGTTAAGCCTTTTTAAATGTTTTTTTGTATGTATGACTCTTGCTTTTACTATTTAAATACATTTTATCTTTGGTAATGCACAAGGTCGGTGCGCCCTCCCTGTTTTTCTATATGTTTCAGCTCTAAGGACACCCATTGTTCTGAGGAGGGCAGCAAGACCTATGACTTTTCATATTCTATCCAAAGGGTTGGCTTCACCACTTACATACGGACTAAGCTCCTGAGCGCAGGAGATTGTTTTGTGTTGTCTGCACAGAGTTCTGACCTCAACCCCATAGAACACCTTTGGGTTGAATTAGAGCAGAGACTGAGAGCCAGGCCTTCTAGTCCAACATCAGTGCCTGACCTCACAAATGCTCTTCTGGAAGAATGGTCAAACATTCCCATAGAGACACTCCTAAACCTTGTGGACGGCCTTCCCAGAAGAGTTGAAGCTGTTATAGCTGCAAAGAATGGGCCAACTCAATATTGAGCCCTATGGACTAAGCCCCCGTACACACGGTCAGACATTCCGACCACAAAATCCATCTGATTTTTTCTGACAGATTTTGTCCGATACTGGTGTTGCATACACACGGTCGGACAAAGTTGTCGGAAAATCCGATCATTCTGAACGTGGTGACGTTCGTTGCGTACGACGGAACTACATAGAGGCTATTAGACAATAGCTTTGGTCTCATAATTTGATCTGAGCATGCGTGGCACTTTGCCCGTCGGAATTCTCTACACCCGATCGGAAAAAGTCTGATCGGATTTTGTTGTCGGAAAATTTGAGAGCAGGATCTCAAATTTTTTCCATCGGAAATTCCGACGGAAAAAGTCAGATGGAGCCCACACACGGGCGGATTTTCCAACAACATGGTCCGATCGGACATTTTCCGTCGGAATTTTCCGACCGTGTGTATGGGGCATAAGACTGGGATGCCATTAAAGTTCATGAGCGTGTAAAGGCAGGCGTCCCAATAATTTTGGTAATATAGTGTGTAGGTTTTGGGTGAAGTTTCTCCAGTAGTATAGCCCTAAAACAACCAGGTTCTCCGTGAAGCTGATAGAAGTGGCCAACCAGAATTTTTTTCCTATTTACAGCTTTACTCCAATGCTTTATTTCAGTGCTAAATCGATTTCAGGTACCCAGCTGTATTCATTCTAATGCATAATTAAAGGGTTGTAAAATGTGACAAGAACCTTCATGTTCTATAAAAGGCTCCTGTGTTTGTTTTCTCCGGGACATGACGCACTTTAAGCCCGGCTATAACACAGCAGACGAACCGCTTAATGAGATTTCCATCCTGAGACAGTACTTACATATTGTGCGCTCCCAATGTTAATTAAAATCATCTGGTAATACTGTACAATATCTCTGTGAAAGTTAATAAGCTGCACATATTAGTTCCCTGACAGTCGCTGCCTTAATCCCTAGAAAGCCGAGTATTAGCAGAAAGTCTCTTTATAGGTGATATTTCCCCCCGGGATATAGTGACAGTTTTCCCCGCTGTAATTTAGGATCTGGTGTCTGTTTGTAGCACTTAACATAGAGCCAAGCTAAAAAAAAGTTGCTGGTATTTCTCATTATACCATTATTTGACACATAAATATTACATTATAGATCCAAGGGAGGCGCATAGGAATAGAACAGAACAGGACGAGTATGGCTTTCAATAGAAATATATAGCTGCCACAGACCGGAGGTACAAAATTGTCCATCTAACAAACAGTGCATTACCAAAAGTATTGGGGCGCCTGACTTTACACACTCATAACCTTTAATGGCATCCCAGTCTTAGTCCGTAGGGTTCAATATTGGGTTGGCCCACCCTTTGCAGCTATAACAGCTTCAACTCTCCTGGGATGGCCGTCCACAAGGTTTAGGAGTGTGTCTATGGGAATGTTTGACCATTCTTCCAGAAGAGCATTTGTGCATTGACAAGGCCTGGCTCGCAGTCTCCACTCCGATTCATCCCAACAGTGTTCTATCGGGTTGAGGTCAACTCGATAGTGCAGGTCAGTCAAGTTCCTCCACCCCAAACTCACTCATCTATGTCTTTATGGACCTTGCTTTCTGCACTGGTCAAAATCACTTGGTGGAGGGGGGATTATGGAATGGAGGTTGTTTTTCAGGGGTTGGGCTTGGCCCCTTAGTTCCAGTGAAGGGAACTCTTAAAGGGTTACTAAACCCTCTTTTTTTTTTTTAAATAACAAACATATCATACTTACCTCCACTGTGCAGGTAAAAATCCTTGTGCCTTTACAACCACTTTAATTCACTAGCGATGCATATTACAATGTGGTTAAAAATTAGTGGGACTCCACTTTAAGCATATTGCGCTATAATCTGGGATTACAAACTTTTCAGTAGGTAAACCATTGTATATTTTACAAATATTTGCGTTCCCATCAGAGTTCCCCCCCTACATCAGGTCAAAATCAAAGTGCCCCCCTTGCATCAAAGGCCTCATCAGGTCTAGTCGAAGAAAGCTCCATCCTCCTGCAAATGGTGGAACAAGCATGTGAATGTTTGTTAGGCTCAACAATGATATAATCATGGTACTGGAGAGCGGAGGGCAGGGAGAGAGTTGGAAAGAAACTGTGAGCATAGGTTGACCTATGTGAGAGGCCACTGACTGGAACTTCAGGCTCAGGTCAAGTCTTGCAGTGAGCAGGATTTGGCCCACGAGTCGTAGTTTGGAGATCCCCATTTCTATATTATTTGAAAGTTTGGAAATATAATTATTAAAATGCTACATTTTGGTGTGCTAGCTAGAAGATTCCTGAAGTTGTATCTATATTCAGTTTTAGAACCCTTCTTTCTTGACTATTTATTGAGTTATATGCTTTTTTTCGGGTATGCAGACTTTTTCTAATTATCATTTAAAAAAAAAATGTTTTCTTCTTTTGAAGGTCCACCTCCCACTCACTGATGCACATCTTCCCGAGCTCCCCTGCCGCTGCATTCCTTTGTCACAGCCATGAGTCTAAACCAGCCATTTTCAACCAGGGTTCCTCCAAGGATAGCTAGGGGTTCCTTGAGCTGTGGCTAACTGACTTTCCATCTGATGTGGCCTTCATAGTTCCAGGACCAACACCACTTGGCAGAGCCAGTGACATAACTGCAAGGATATCATTATGGCCATCCCTGTGAGAGGGGTATTCTTCCCACTTACCACCACCAATGTAAGGGGGGCATTTTCCCAGACTTATCTTACCAGGGGTTCCCCGAGACCTGAAAATTATTTCAAGGGTTCCTCTGGGGCACGGGTCTTTTTAAACAAAGGGCCACTTTACTGTCTTTCAGACTCCCACAGATCAGTGGGAAAAAACAATGCCCCATCTTTTGCATTAGGGGGAGAAATAGTTTGTGTCAGTGGGAGGAATAGGATGACGAAATGTCACCAGCACACCAAGGATTCCTCGAGAGGGTCCAAAGCTTTGTTCACATGGTCGCACAGTACACAGCAATGTTTTGGAGCCACGCAGGGCCCCTCCGTCAGATAAGCGAGTTGTCACTTGCCTGACGAAGGGGCTCTGCGTGGCTCCGAAACATTGCTGTGTACTGTGCGACCATGTGAACAAAGCTTTGGACCCTTCTGAGGAATCCTTGGTATGCTGGTGACATTTTTTCATTGTGAAAAAGTGAATAGGACAAAAGGGATTATCACGGTGCCGATTATAGATCACAAAAAATGTCTAGTATGAAACACACTATAATTTTTAGAAAAATGTATTATTCATAACAAAATTGAAAAAAAGGATAAAAAGATGTTGAACAATAACAATGTACAGAATTAAAAATTGGTCTCTAATTACGTAAGAAAATGTTATTAGTATTGAGGCACACAAAGAAACAATGGGGGGCCAGTATGTCAATGGCATGAATGTGCTCTTGGGTCAGTTCATCCTGACATGTTTCACCATAAAAATCCTGACTGCGATGGCGGTGCCAGGGCTATGCAGCGCACTTGTTTATATCCACCAATTGTCCAATTATTAATATTTGTTACTATTTTATATTTTTTTCTGTTTTTCTTTTCATAGAACTGTTGTTCTTCAATATTGATCATAATACATTTCCCCTGAGGAAACCTTTTTAATGTCGAAACATGTCGGGATGAACTGACCCAAGAGCACATTCAGGCCATTGACATACTGGCCCCCCATTGTTACTTTGTGTGCCTCAATACTAATAAAATTTTCTTACGTTATTAGAGACCAATTTTTAATTCTGTACATTGTTATTGTTCAACATCTTTTTATCCTTTTTTTCTATTTAGTTATGAATAATACATTTCTCTAAAAATTATAGTGTGTTATAGACATTTTTTGTGATCTATAATCGGCACCGTGATAATCCCTTTTATCCTATTCACCTTTTCATACTAAAACAATTTGGGGTGAGGTGCCATATTTTCTTTAGGACACCGTTGTCACACCTTTTTCTACATTTTCTCAACATTTTTTCATTGTGATTGTCAACGGTTTCCAGGCGGTGGTCATTACAGCACCCAGCATTACCACAGCCTTTTCCAAGAATGTGTGCGTGGGGAATATTGTGTTTGGACTTGGAGGAATAGTGCCCCATCGTTGGTGCCAGTGAGAGGAAGAGTGTCCCATTGCTGGTGTCAGTGGAAGGAATAATGCCCCATCAGTGGTGTCAGTGGCTGGAATAATGCCTCATGGGCTGGATAAAGGCAAACAAAGGGCCACATCCCAGGCCACAGTTTGGAGACCACTGCTCTGGGGTAAAAAGGTTGAGAAAGGTTGGTCTAAACCCTGTGCAAGCTTTGTATCGGAGCTAGCACTGGGTGACTGCCTTCTTCCCTTCCCCATGTGACAATGTTCAGGCTTGTTGATTGACTGTTGTACAAAAAAGGGTGACATGTTCCCTCCATAGGTACTTCTGATGGCTCCAATGGAGGAGTAAAGTGGGTGGAGGGAGGAGGTAAAAAGATAGATACTCTTTAGCCAAGGTGGGAACTGAAAACAAAAATCCCACCTTGGCTAAAGAGTATCTATCTTTTTACCTCCTCCCTCCATCTGAGAAGGTTCACTGTGGCTACAAAGACGTGAAATGCATACGGCCTTCTACAAAGACATGAAATGCATACGGTCTTCTACAAAGACATGAAATGCATACGTCTTCTACAAAGACGTGAAATGCATACGGTCCTAAAGAAAGTCACTTTAATCTTTACACCGCTTGTGCTAAGATGACTTTTTTTTGTCAGCCTTAATGAGAAAAGGCTGACTGCCGCTGCGGCATTGTTACCTTGCTCCCCTAATGCAAATATCAATAGTGCTCCTGGCAGTATGAATAAGGCTGCCCGTAATAAGCTCCTTATTGCTTTTACTGCAAGCTCAATATTTTGCCGAAAGGACGTAGCCGGTAATCTGCAGAAAACACAGCCAGATTAAAAAATACTGTTGGTAATACACAACGAACATTAGCGGAACACTAATAGCTGCTCGGAGGACTTGTCGGGAAGTCATTTCAGCATCGTCCATTCCTCATACCTGACTCCGAGCCGAGAATTAGGCAGACAGCAGAAACAAAAGGGGTTTGGAAAAGAAAATTAAGTCCTTTCATCAGGTAGGCAAACAGACGTTTAGCTAAATATTCGAGTTTACAAGATAATTATAAAGCCGCTAACCTTATGGCAGGTTTCTAAGATGTAATTAGCGATGAACATTTAATTTTCTTTGTTAAAGGGGCTGTACGGGCAAAGACGGCTGGAAGAATTTATCAGCGAAGTTCTCTGAAGGTAGAACAGCAACTTCAGGAAAGTAATCAGTGAACAGTAATGTTATAGTGGAGATGAATGTAACCTAAACTACTTTTAATCTGAGTTTTATGTAATTCAGGTACATCCAGAGTGCTGTAGGGAATCTGACTAACTTTTCTGACCTTACTCCTTACCGGAATGTAGTCTGGTTGGTCCATTACTCAGGTTACTGTCTGACTGGGAACACTCAGAGAACCCAAAAGCGATGTGTAGCACAGAAGATCTTGGGTGTGCTGACAGCACCTGTATTGAGGGACAGAATGTGGCCTGGCCGGTCCATGCCCAAATTGGGATGGATGGCGTGTCCCTGCACTTTCCCTACTCGTCTGGAACCTCTCCCTGCCGCTAATCACTGTCCCTGTCAGACGGGTGACCTGTCCCTACACTACCCACAAGCGAAATGCATGCCAAGCCTGGGAGCCAGGTTCCTTAATAGGCTCTGCCTGACCCAAGATGGCTGCCAGAGTCCCATGGGGTGGCAGCATCCAATTGGATAGCTTCCCAGATGACCCAAGAAACCATAGAAGGACCATGTTCCTCTTGACTTCCCCTCCAATTGTAATGCCGCTGCTGTCAAGTGCCACCTAAAGTGGTTAAAACAGACTGCACCTGCCTATATGTGTGCCACCTGCCTCAACCACATTTGCCTAAGCCCCGACAAGTCTAAATTTTTACTTTGCTTCTTTGGGTCAATTGTTCTTTAATCAACTCTGCCCCCCCTTTACACACCATTGAGTGCTTTTCACCAGCTCAAATATTTACCTTCTTTCTTGGTCCAACACCGTAGAGTCTTTTCACAAAAAATGTCCCCGATGGGTTTTTCTCTAGTGAGGGCCCTAATCCTCCCAATGGGTAAACTAGCCCACCAGCTCAAATACCCTTTTCCTTGGTTCAAGAACCATAGTGTCTTTCCAGCAGAAATGCCCTCAGGGTCTTTCTCTAGTGTGCACGCTCATCCAAGCCCTATTCATCTCAATAAGTAAGCTAGCCAACCAGCTCAACTACTTCCCCTTCTTTTTTTCCTGCACCATACAGTCTTTCCAATAGAAATGTCCACAGTGGGTCTTTCTCTAGTGTGCATAAGCATCGGAGTCCTATTCATCCCAATGGGTAAGCTAACCCACCAGCTCAAATACTTATTTTCCTCCTTGGTCTAGCACAGTAGAGTCTTTCCATTAGAAATGTCCTCAGGGGTCTTTCTCTATTGCACATGTGCTTTGGGGGCCTGTTCATTCCATTGGGTAAAATACACACCTTCCTCCTTAGTTCGGCACTATACATACTTTCCAGAAGAAATTACCTCAGGGGGTCATTCTCTAGTGTATATGCACATTGGGGCCCTATTCATCTCAATGGGTAAGCTAACCCACAAGCTTAAATATGTACTTTCCTCCTTTGTCCTGCACTGTACAGTCTTTCCAATAGAAATGTCCTCATTGGGTCTTTCTCTAGTGTGCATGTGCATTAGGGCCCTATTCATCCCAATGGGTAAGCTAGCCAACCAGCTAAAATCAATACCTTCCTCCTTGGTCAAGCACAGTAGATTCCAGTAGAAATGCCCTCAGGGGGTCTTTCTTTAGCGTGTAGACATGTGCGATTCGTTTCGTACGAATTCGTAATTCGTACGAATTTTTCGAAATTCGTACGAATTTACGAATCTGTAGTACGAATTTTTTTTTTTACGAATTCCGTACGTAATTCGTTAGTAAAGTTACGAATCGTTACGAATCGTTACGAATCGTTACGAATCGTTAACGCGGCTAATGAATTGTTGGTTCTCATAACACAGAGAACAATTCGAATCCAACTACAAATATCGAATTTCAATTTCAAGTTACGAATCGTTACGAATCGTTATGAATAGTTACGAATCGTTACGAATCGTTATGAATAGTTACGAATCGTTAGTAAATCCAACTACCAATATCGAATTTCAACTAATTTGAACGAAATTATTATAGCAGATAAAACGAATGAATTCGAATGACAAAGTGTCATTTTTGCAGAAAAAAAAAAAGCGTAGGGGTCCCCCCAAATTCAATAACCAGGCCCTTCAGGTCTGGTATGGATATTAAGGGGGACCCCAGCCAAAAAAAAATAAAAAAAATGGCGTGGGGTCCCCCCCAAATATCCATACCAGACCCTTCAGGTCTGGGATGGATTTTAAGGGGAACCCCGGCCAAAAAAAAAAAAAAAAATGGCGTGGGGTCCCCCTCAAAATCCATACCAGACCCTTTATCCGAGCACGCAACCTGGCAGGCCGCAGGAAAGGAGGGGGGGACGAGAGCGGCCCCCCCCCCCGCCTGAACCGTACCAGGCCACATGCCCTCAACATTGGGAGGGTGCTTTGGGGTCCCCCCCAAAGCACCTTGTCCCCATGTTGATGAGGACAAGGGCCTCATCCCCACAACCCTGGCCGGTGGTTGTGGGGGTCTGCGGGCGGGGGGCTTATCGGAATCTGGAAGCCCCCTTTAACAAGGGGACCCCCAGATCCCGCCCCCCCCCCCTGTGTGAAATGGTAAGGGGGTACAAAAGTACCCCTACCATTTCACCAAAAAAGTGGCAAAAATGGTAAAAATGACAGGAGACAGTCTTTGACAATTCCTTTATTAAAATCTTCTTTCTTCTTTCTTCTGGTCTTCCTTTCTTCATCTTCTCCTTCCGGCATCTTCTTCCATCTTCTTCTTCCTTCGATTCGCTTCTTCTTCCTCCGGTCTTCTCGTCCTTCTCGTCCGGCGTCGTCCTTCTCGTCCGGCATCGTCGTCTCTTCTCGCAGGCCGCTCCTCGCAATGGGAGGCTCCCGCTCTGTGAGGCTTCGCTCCGGGTGACAGGTCTTTTATAACGAAGGCACCTGGTGACCCCGCCCCCTCTGACGCACGGGGACGTCATGTGGAATTCCCTATGGCTTTCCCCATGACGTCAGAGGGGGGCGGGGTCACCGGGTGCCTTCGTTATACAAGACCTGTCACCCGGAGCGAAGCCTCACAGAGCGGGAGCCTCCCATTGCGAGGAGCGGCCTGCGAGAACAGACGACGATGCCGGACGAGAAGGACGACGCCGGACGAGAAGGACGAGAAGACCGGAGGAAGAAGAAGCGAATCGAAGGAAGAAGAAGATGAAGAAGAAGAAGATGGAAGAAGATGGAAGAAGATGACGGAAGGAGAAGATGAAGAAAGGAAGACCAGAAGAAAGAAGAAAGAAGAAGAAGATTTTAATAAAGGAATTGTCAAAGACCGTCTCCTGTCATTTTTACAATTTTTGACGCTTTTTTGGTGAAATGGTAGGGGTACTTTTGTACCCCCTTACCATTTCACACAGGGGGGGGGCCGGGGATCTGGGGGTCCCCTTGTTAAAGGGGGCTTCCAGATTCCGATAAGCCCCCCGCCCGCAGACCCCCACAACCACCGGCCAGGGTTGTGGGGATGAGGCCCTTGTCCTCATCAACATGGGGACAAGGTGCTTTGGGGGGGACCCCAAAGCACCCTCCCAATGTTGAGGGCATGTGGCCTGGTACGGTTCAGGCGGGAGGGGGGGCCGCTCTCGTCCCCCCCTCCTTTCCTGCGGCCTGCCAGGTTGCGTGCTCGGATAAGGGTCTGGTATGGATTTTATGGGGGACCCCACGCCATTTTTTTGGGCTAGGGTTCCCCTTAAAATCCATCCCAGACCTCAAGGGTCTGGTATGGATTTTGAGGGGGACCCTACGCCATTTTTTTTTTTTTTTTTTGGCTGGGGTCCCCCTTAATATCCATCCCAGACCTGAAGGGCCTGGTTATTGAATTTGGGGGGACCCCTACACATTTTTTTATCAATGACTTCAATGAATGACAGTTCTCTGTATTACGGATCCGACAATTCATTTGCCGGCAAATAGCTGCGAGTGATTTTAAATAGCTTTTTTTTTCCTGCAAAAATGACACATTGTACACTGTACAGAGACAGTTCTCTATATTAGATATACTGAATCTCCAAGCATTCGAAGCATTCGTTATATCCGCTATTATAATTTCTTTCATATTAGTTGAAATTACATATTTGTTAGTTACAATACAACATTCGAATTGTTCTCTGTATTACGGGAATCGGCAATTAGCCGCGAGTGATTTTAAATGTCTTTTTTTCCTGCAAAAATGACACATTGTACAGAGAGAGTTCTAAACACAGGAAACCTGCGCCCTTCTATATACTATATACTCTATAGTATGCCTATGAAGGGGGTCATGTTTCCCGTGTTTAGAACTCTCTCTGTACAATGTGTCATTTTTGCAGGAAAAAAAGACATTTAAAATCACTCGCGGCTAATTGCCGATTCCCGTAATACAGAGAACAATTCGAATGTTGTATTGTAACTAACAAATATGTAATTTCAACTAATATGAAAGAAATTATAATAGCGGATATAACGAATGCTTCGAATGATTCGAGATTCAGTATATCTAATATAGAGAACTGTTCCTGCACAGTGTCATTTTTGCAGGAAAAAAAAACTATTTAAAATCACTCGCAGCTATTTGCCGGCAAATGAATTGTTGGATCCGTAATACAGAGAACTGTCATTCATTGAAGTCATTGATAAAAAAAATGCGTAGGGGTCCCCCCAAATTCAATAACCAGGCCCTTCAGGTCTGGGATGGATATTAAGGGGGACCCCCAGCCAAAAAAAAAAAAAATGGCGTAGGGTCCCCCTCAAAATCCATACCAGACCCTTGAGGTCTGGGATGGATTTTAAGGGGAACCCTAGCCAAAAAAAATGGCGTGGGGTCCCCCATAAAATCCATACCAGACCCTTATCCGAGCACGCAACCTGGCAGGCCGCAGGAAAGGAGGGGGGGACGAGAGCGGCCCCCCCTCCCGCCTGAACCGTACCAGGCCACATACCCTCAACATTGGGAGGGTGCTTTGGGGTCCCCCCCAAAGCACCTTGTCCCCATGTTGATGAGGACAAGGGCCTCTTCCCCACAACCCTGGCCAGTGGTTGTGGGGGTCTGCGGGCGGGGGGCTTATCGGAATCTGGAAGCCCCCTTTAACAAGGGGACCCCCAGATCCCGGCCCCCCCCCTGTGTGAAATGGTAAGGGGGTACAAAAGTACCCCTACCATTTCACCAAAAAAGTGTCAAAAATTGTAAAAATGACAGGAGACGGTCTTTGACAATTCCTTTATTAAAATCTTCTTTCTTCTGGTCTTCTTTTCTTCATCTTCTCCTTCCGGCATCTTCTTCCATCTTCTTTCATCTTCTTCTTCCTTCGATTCGCTTCTTCTTCCTCCGGTCTTCTCGTCCTTCTCGTCCGGCGTCGTCCTTCTCGTCCGGCATCGTCGTCTCTTCTCGCAGGCCGCTCCTCGCAATGGGAGGCTCCCGCTCTGTGAGGCTTCGCTCCGGGTGACAGGTCTTGTATAACGAAGGCACCCGGTGACCCCGCCCCCCCTCTGACGTCATGGGGAAAGCCATAGGGAATTCCACATGACGTCCCCGTGCGTCAGAGGGGGCGGGGTCACCAGGTGCCTTCGTTATAAAAGACCTGTCACCCGGAGCGAAGCCTCACAGAGCGGGAGCCTCCCATTGCGAGGAGCGGCCTGCGAGAAGAGACGACGATGCCGGACGAGAAGGACGACGCCGGACGAGAAGGACGAGAAGACCGGAGGAAGAAGAAGCGAATCGAAGGAAGAAGAAGATGGAAGAAGATGGAAGAAGATGCCGGAAGGAGAAGATGACGAAGGAGAAGATGAAGAAAGGAAGACCAGAAGAAAGAAGAAAGAAGATTTTAATAAAGGAATTGTCAAAGACCGTCTCCTGTCATTTTTACCATTTTTGCCACTTTTTTGGTGAAATGGTAGGGGTACTTTTGTACCCCCTTACCATTTCACACAGGGGGGGGGGCCGGGATCTGGGGGTCCCCTTGTTAAAGGGGGCTTCCAGATTCCGATAAGCCCCCCGCCCGCAGACCCCCACAACCACCGGCCAGGGTTGTGGGGATGAGGCCCTTGTCCTCATCAACATGGGGACAAGGTGCTTTGGGGGGGACCCCAAAGCACCCTCCCAATGTTGAGGGCATGTGGCCTGGTACGGTTCAGGCGGGAGGGGGGGCCGCTCTCGTCCCCCCCTCCTTTCCTGCGGCCTGCCAGGTTGCGTGCTCGGATAAAGGGTCTGGTATGGATTTTGAGGGGGACCCCACGCCATTTTTTTTTTTTTTTTTTTTGGCCGGGGTTCCCCTTAAAATCCATCCCAGACCTGAAGGGTCTGGTATGGATATTTGGGGGGGACCCCACGCCATTTTTTTTATTTTTTTTTGGCTGGGGTCCCCCTTAATATCCATACCAGACCTGAAGGGCCTGGTTATTGAATTTGGGGGGACCCCTACGCTTTTTTTTTTTCTGCAAAAATGACACTTTGTCATTCGAATTCATTCGTTATATCTGCTATAATAATTTCGTTCAAATTAGTTGAAATTCGATATTGGTAGTTGGATTTACTAACGATTCGTAACTATTCATAACGATTCGTAACGATTCGTAACTATTCATAACGATTCGTAACGATTCGTAACGATTCGTAACTTGAAATTGAAATTCGATATTTGTAGTTGGATTCGAATTGTTCTCTGTGTTATGAGAACCAACAATTCATTAGCCGCGTTAACGATTCGTAACGATTCGTAACGATTCGTAACGATTCGTAACGATTCGTAACTTTACTAACGATTCGTAAAAAAAATTACGATTCGTCCGAATTTCGTATTTCGTACGAATTCGAACGGAATTTCGTACACGAATTACGAATTACGAATTTTTTTATATACGAAACGGGACGAAACGAAACGAAACGAATTTTTTTGGCAGTTCCCATGTCTAATCTCCACTCCTCCTCCAGACTCTGGGACCTTGATTTCCAAATTAAATGCAAAATTAGCTTTTACCTGATTTACTCGTACCACTGAGCAACAGTCCAGTTCTTTTTCTCCTAAGCCCAGGTAAGATGCTTCTGACATGGTCTCTGGTTCAGGAGTAGTCTTGCCACAAGGAATGCAACAGTTGTAGCTTATGTCCTGGATACGTCTGTGTGTGGTGGCTCTTGAACCACTGGGGGTGCAACGGATCAAAAAACTCACGGATCGAATCGTTCCTCGGATCAGAGTCACGGATCGGATCATTTTTCGGTTTAGCAAATAATAATTGAATTTGAAAAAACCTGTGAAAATTCCACCACCATATATTCCCCACCGTAATAGCCACAATCTCCCCCACTGTAATATCCACGTCATCTCCCCCACTGTAATATTGGCTGAGTATGGCTGGGTACGGCTGAGCATGGCTGGGTATCGCAGAGTATGGCTGGGTATCGCAGAGTATGGCTGGGTATCACAGAGTATTGCAGAGTATGGCTGGGTATCACAGAGTATTGCAGAGTATGGCTGGGTATGGCAGAGTATGTCTGGGT
>CM053033.1:66737791-66755810 GCA_028564925.1 Lithobates sylvaticus | reverse complement strand
GGCGAAATACTGAAAGAATACCTACAAGTTACTTCCTCTCTGACTACCTGTTTATCTTGCACTCCGGCAAATAACAGAGGGAAGTGAGTTTCAACTAGAATGATTGTGGTCTGGATCGTCCATCCAGCAGGCTTATAGGGCCAAGGGCTTGGCTCCTCCAGAGGCGGTGACGGGACACATTCCACCAGGGGTATTGCGGCTTTGTGGGCAGCAGCTCGGCATGTGGCTCCAGATATCATCTGCAATACCTTTATGTCACATTACTGCATAGAAACCTGCTTCTCTATCTTCTGTGAACTTTGGTTTAAGAATCCTGACGATTGCCGGGCTGATTAGGTAAATCAGTATAGCATAAGCACGTACATTAAATCAATGAAATGGGTTAGATTTCCTCTGTAAGCATTGTGCTTCTATAGGAGAGTTAGTAGCTTGCTGAATTTACATATGTAAAGGTGAGTTGTTACTAAAAACTCCCAAATTTTCAGCATTGTTGGTGTTTGTTGAAATTGACTTTTTACTTTTTTTTCTCTATTTTTTAATTCTCCTTAGGACAGCGAAGGAAAGCCTAGGGTCTACATGGTAAGGTATAATGCTGCCCCATAAATTAGGTTTGCCTGAAACCATAGCAACCACTCAGATGTCTTCTTTTGTCTTCTAAACGGCCACCACGGAAATGTTAGGTAGAATCAGACATGCTCCCAGGGAAGACACTGGACATACTTCCTTTCTCTCAGGTACTGTTAATAGAAAAATTAACTTCTACTGACAGAGAAGGTGATTATTAGGGATTTTTTCACACGTACATAGTAAATTCTGTATCCTGGCAATATAAGGTTATTCAGAGGACACAAAGAAGAAAAGGATATATCCAATGTTTATTAGGAATGCTTTGGAACTTTTAGGTTACTCATTCTTTTTTCATATTTTTTTTTATTTTGGTTACTCATGGACAGACACTGCATGTAGACATTTACATCAATGTCTTCATAGATTTTCTGATCCTACATGATACCCCATTCTTTCTCCTTGTACAACTCACATTATCTCACACAACCGGTGCGGCAGAGTCCATAGGACTGGATTTTACACTGCTCTGTGTACATATAGCACATAATGTAATGTACACGCATAGGTGTGAATGGACTCATTCAGTTTCCATTTCTCTTTTACACCTGCAGCTCATATATGTGGACCAGCTCTATAGGAATGAATGGGATTTCTACTTGAAATGCATTTCAGTATTGCAAAATTTCATGAGTTTTGCTCTGATAAAACAGACAAACATAAATAGGCCCTCAAAGTACTTGCAGATGATTTTCTGTGTGTCCACATATTCAAGTGGTAAGCTAAGTGATGAAGAGTAGACGGGAAAAGAGTGTAGCCCAGAGGCTTATGTGAACTATACACTTATGCCCGTACACACGGTTGGAAATTCCGATGGAAAATGTCTGATCGGACCATGTTGTCGGAAAAATCCGACCGTTTTTGTGTGGCTCCATCTGACTTTTCAGTCAGAATTTCCGACGGAAAAAAAAAAATTTGGGATCCTGCTCTCCAAAATTTTCCGACAACAAAATCCAATCAGACTTTTTACGATCGTGTGTAGAGAATTCCGACGGACAAAGTGCCACACATGCTCAGATCAAATTAGGAGACCAAACCTATTGGCTACTAGCCCTCTACGTAGTTCCGTCGTACGCAACGAACGTCACCACGTTCAGAATGATCGGATTTTCCAACAACTGTGTCCGACCGTGTGCAACACCAAAATCTGGTCGGAAAAAATCAGACGGATTTTGTGGTCGGAATTTCCAACTGTGTGTACAGGGCATTAATATACTGACCTTTTTAAAGTTATTTTATTAACACAGAGGGTACACCTGCCTAAGCAGGTGCTGAAAATTTGGAGTTGGATTTTAATTTTTACCTGCTGTAAATACTGTATAGTAAAACACTGTAGGAGTATACAGATAGAATGGTTGCTTGTCCACTGTCATCCATAGACTGATGCAATCAACAATGGAACAAGGTTATGTTATCAGAAAATGTAGAAGGGAAGAATGTCTCAACATTATTGTACAGAGTTCAAAAGCTAAAGAAATGTAAATTGTCTTTTTAAAAAGGCAGTCCCATAGTTCCTCTCTCTTAGTAAAATGTATAAAGATAAAAATAAAGAGGTTGATAAAATGAGGCCAAACATTATTATAATAAATAGTTTGAGCCTGAAAGCCTTTTTACATTTCAGAATCAACATGGTAATTTAAAGAGAGATAAATCTAAGTGGTGATCCCACTAATGCCAGAGCTCTTGCTACTAAGATGATACTTAGGAAACTCTGGCACAGCACTGTTACATAGTTAGTCATCTAGTTAGGTCAAAAAAAGACACAAGTCCATCTAGTTCAACCAATAATAAAACCATAAAAAAACAACCATGCTATCACCAAATACACAATTCTAATACCCACAGTTTGATCCAGAGGAAGGCAAAAAAAACACAAAAAGCACGATTTCTATTTGCTGTAGCAGGGGAAAAATTCCTTCCTGATCCCCCGAGAGGCAAGCAGATATTCCCTGGATTAACTTTACCCTATAAATGTTAGTATCCAGTTATATTATGTACATTTAGGAAAGAATCCAGGCCTTTTTAAAGCAAGCTATTGAGCTGAACAGAACCACCTCTGGAGGGAGTCTATTCCACATTTTCACAGCTTTTACTGTGAACAAACCTTCCGTATTTGGAGATGAAATCTCTTTCCTCTAGACATAAAGAGTGCCCCCTTGTCCTCTTTGATGACCTTAAAGTGAATAACTCAACACCAAGTACACTATATGGATACCTTATGTATTTGTACATGTTGATCATATCCCCCTAATCTCCTCTTCTTTTTAAGAAAAGGGGAAAAGGGGTTTAAAAATTTTAACATTTTGTTTTTAAGAAAACTTTTTTTCAAACCCCAAATTTTCCCTTATTTTCTCCCTTAAAAAATTTTTTTGGGAAAAATGGGGTTTTAAAAATTGAAAAGGATTTATAAATAAATAGGAGGAAATCCCTTTTTTCCCAAATTTAAATTAAACGGGGAAATAGAATTTTCCCTTCCAGGGGTAGATTTCCCTCTCATTTCCTTTTTCTTTTCCATTTGAAGAAAAAAACCCCGGTTTTATTTAAAATTTTGAAAAAAAAACCCCTTCCCTAAAAATTTAACCCCTGCCAGAAATTTGCCAAAAAAAATTATTTGGGTGTGGGGCCCAGATGGGGGCACGGTTTACCTGTTTTTTCCCTTAAAAATTTAGACCCAAGTTTTTTTTGAAATTTTAACCCCGGGAAAAAACCGGGGCCGAAAAATTGGGGGGTTGGTTGGGGGGTTTTCCCTTTTCAAAAGACTGTAACTTACTTCTCTTTTGGGGGAAATCCCTTTTCTTTAGTTTTTAAGATCCAAATTTGTAATTTCAAGACCGGGTGCTAAACCCTGTTTCCTAAGGACACATAATTTTTTTTGCTTTTTAAACCCAAAACCGCCTTTCTGGGCAAAAAGTATTTTACCCCAATTTTGGCCCAAAAAAGTGCCCCTTCTTCAAACCAGGGGGATTTCCCTTTTGAGTTCCTTCCCCCTTTTCCTTTTTGGGGTTTGAGGTCCCAAAAAATAGTAGGGGGATGGGGTAAAAAAAACCCGACCTTGTGCAAAGAATTTTCCCTGGAAGTTTTTGTTAAAATTACCTTTCCTTTAACCAAGAAAAAGAATTTTTGTATTTTTTGGTCCAATTAGCGGCTGTTTTTAAAGTTATGGTTCTCCAAATTTTTAAGTACCCCCCACAAGCCCCCTTTTTCCTGTTAACAAGTGTGTTTAAGCTTGCACAAAATTTTTCCCCTTAGGAAAAACTTTCTTTAATCCTTTTCCTCCCCCTTTTCCACTTGAACCCCTTAAAAGGAGGGATTTGGGGCCGCAAAAAAGGGAACACGTTTTTTTCCAAGCTTTTTTTAAAAAAAAAAAATAAAAATTTTTTTTTTTTTAAAAAAAAAAAAAATAAAAAAAAAAAAAAAAAAAAAGGTTTAATAAAATTTTTAAAAAAAAAAAAAAAAAAAAAAAAAAAAATAAGCCCAAAAAAAAAAATTTTTTTTAAACCAAAGGGTTTTTAAAAAAAAATAAAAATTTTAAAAAAAAAAAATTTAAAACAATAAAATTAAAAAATAAAAAAAAAACAAAAAAAAAAGAAAAAAAAAAGTTTTTAAAATTTTTTAAAAAAAAAAAAAAAAAAAAAAAATTTTTTTAAAAAAAAAAAAATAAAAAAAAAAAAAAAAAGAGGGGAAAAAAAATTTTTTCCCTTTTTAAAACAAAAAAAAAAAAAAAAAAAAAAAAAAAAGGGGGGAAAAAATTAACAATTTTTAAAAAAAAATTTTTTTAAAAAAAGGGGGGAAATTAAAATTTTTTTTTTGGAAAAACAAAAAAAAAAAAAAAATTTTTAAATTTTTAAAAAATTTAAAAAAGAAAAAAAAATTTAAAAAAAAAAAACCCCAAAAATTTTTAGTTTTTTTTCCTTTTAGGAAAAAAAAAAATAAATTAAAAAAAATTTTTAATAAAAAAAAATAAAAATTTAAATAAAAAATTTTGTAATTAAGAGGAACAAAAAAATTTTTTTAAGGGGGGAAAAATAAAAAATTTAAAAAATAAAAAATTTTTTTAAATTTTTAAATTAAATTAAAAAAAAATTTTTTTTTTGGGAATAAAAAAAAATTAGGATAAAATTTTTTTTTTTTAAAAAAATTTGTTTTTTTTGTTTTTTTTAAAAAAGGGGGGGATAAAAAATTTTTAAAAATAAAATAAAAATTTTATTTTTTTTAAATTTTTTTTTTTTTTTTTGTGTCACCCCCTTTTTTAAAAGGGTTTAAAAAGGGCCTTACAATGTGCCCCCAAAAAAAGTTCACAAATTAAGTAACACCGAAAATTTCCCCTTTTTTTAAAAATTTAAGTCCCCCCCTTTGTTAAAAAGGGCTGAAAAAATTGTGCCTTGGCCCCTTTTGGTTTCCCAAAAAAAGGGCCCTAAGAGGTGTTTTTTAAAGGTTTTAATTTGACTAACCAAAAAAAAATTTAAAAAATTGGTACTGGGCCCCTTAAAACCAAAATTGGCCTTAAAACCCCTGCCAACATGAACTGGTCCCTCAAAAAGGAAGACTGGTATTTGGGAGCACCAGCCCCACGTGGCGAAGCAAGTTTTTTTTTTTTTTTAAAAAATTTTTTTTAAGTTTCCCCCCCCCTTTGTTAAACGGGGGGGGCTAAAAAAAGGGGTTTGCCTTAGGCATCGGGGTGGGGTTTCCCAACAACCCTGAAAACCAGGCCCTCACAGAGATTTTGTACTTGGGACCCAAAAGCGGGTAACACGTTTTTTGGGGAAGCTTTTTTTTTTTTAAAAAAATTGAAAGTTTTGAACGTTAAAAATAATTAAAAAATTGAGTTACAGGGGCCCTGTTTTTAAAAAAACAAAAAAAGGGGCCATCGTCCTGGAAAAAAAAAAAAATTTTTCTTTCCCCCTTTAGGGGCTGGTGTTTGGGTGACAAAACACCTTTGGGGAAAAACCCACCGGGCCCTAAAGGGGAGCCCCCAATGTACCTTCCCCCAGCTCAGATTTTCAAAGGTTGGGGGACATCAATTGTCTTGTTTAAATTTGGGGGTAATACAGGCCCGGTTAAAACCAGGGGCGGGGGAAAATTGGGGCCCCTTTAGGCCCCCGGTTTTCCCCCCTTTTTTTCAAACACCGGCAACCCCCGGCCCTCCCCAAAACTTTCCTTGGGGGGCAGGGCCTTGTCAACCAGGGGTTTTGCGAAACATTTTTTAAAAAATTTGTTAAAGTACCCCGCCCCTTTTAAAACCCGGGGGGCCTTGAAAAAATTTTGGGGCCTTTGGGGGCCCCTTTTGGGTTTGCGGGCATGGGAAATCATTAATTGAAGGGGAAAGGGGGTTGTCCGGGAAACATAGAGGCCCTTTTCGCTTCAAGAAAAAATAGGGACGCCCCCAAGGGCTTGAAGGGAGGCCTTAAAAATTTGGGTTTATATCCGCCCCCGGTGGGGGAAAAGGTGGGGGTTGATCAAGATGGTTTTTTTGGAAGGGGGGGGGTGGGATAACCCGAGGGGTGGCAGGGATTAAGGGAAAAGTAAATTAAAAAAAGAAAATGTTTTGGGTTAGGGAAAAAAGGGGGGGGGTGGGGGGGGGAAGGGGGGTTTTGGTTTTTTGTTATGGGGGGGCTGGGGTGGGGGGGGTTTGGGTTCCTTTTGGGGGGGAAGGGGGGGGGGGGTTGGGAGGGGGGGGTTTTTTTTTTTTTTGGGGGGAAAGGTTTTTTATTTTTTTTTTCCCAAAGGTATTTGGGGGGAAAAGGTTAAAAGAGGGGGGGGGGTCCGGATAAAGGGGGCCTTGAGAGGCAAGGAAGTCCTCCTCTTCCTGCCTCTGTTCTGCCTCAAGTGCCCTGTCCATTATCCCACGCAGCGTATGCTCCAACAGGTGGACAAGAGGGACAGTGTCACTGATGCATGCACTGTCACTGCTCACCATCCTCGTGGCCTCCTCAAATGGTGAGAGGACAGTGCATGCATCCCTGATCATGCTCCACTGACGTGGGAAAAAAACCCAAGCTCCCCTGACCCTGTCCTGGTGCCGTAGTCGCAAAGGTACTCATTGATGGCCCTCTGCTGCGTGTGCAGTCGCTGCAGCATGGCCAACGTTGAGTTCCACCTGGTGGGCATGTCAGATATTAGGCGGTTCTTGGCAGGTTCAGCTCCTTTTGCAGCTCAGTCAGCCGAGCACTGGCATTATAAGATCGGCGGAAATGCACACAGACTTTCCTGGCCTGCCTCAGGACATCCTGTAAGCCTGGGAACCTGCCCAAGAACCGCTGCACCACCAGGTTGAGGACGTGAGCCATGCAGGGCACATGGGTGAGCTGCCCCTGTCGCAGGGCGGAGAGGAGGTTGGTGCCATTGTCAGAAACGACCATTCCTGGCTTAAGCTGACGTGGCGTCAACCACCTCTCGGCCTGCCCCTGCAGAGCTGCCAGAACCTCTGGCCCAGTGTGGCTCCTGTCCCCCAAACACACCAGCGCAAGCACGGCATGGCATCTTTTTGCCTGCGTACTTGCGTAGCCCCTTGTACGCCTACGGAGCACCGCTGGTTCCAAGGACAGAGCACTGGAGGAAGAAGAAGAGGAGGGGGGGGAGGAGAGAGGTGTGTCACAACCAGTAGCAGTAGTCGCGTTTTGGAGGCGTGGTGGCGGAACAACCTCCAACACTACTGCACCTTGTCCTGCATCCCTCCCAGCTGCCAATAGAGTGACCCAATGGGCCGTGAAAGAAAGGTACCGTCCCTGTCCATGCCTGCTGGACCATGAGTCAGCGGTAATATGCACCTTACCGCTGACCGCCCTGTCCAGCGAGGCATGGACATTGCCCTCCACATGCCGGTAGAGAGACGGAATCGCCTTCCGCGAGAAAAAGTGGCGTTTGGGAACCTGCCACTGAGGAACCGCACATTGAACAAACTCACGGAAGGGGGCCGAGTCTACCAACTGAAAAGGCAGCAGTTGAAGTGCTAGCAATTTAGCAAGGCTAGCATTCAACCGCTGGGCATGTGGATGGCTGGGAGTGTACTTCTTTCTACGGTCCAGCAGCTGGGGCAGGGAAATTTGCCTGCTGCATTCGGACGTCGGTGTACTGCAAGTACTTGGTTGTGACACACCGAATTCTACACCTTCAGTCCTCTCAGAGCAGCTTTCAGAGAGGACTGAAGGTGTAGTGGGGATGGAGATCCCAGCTGAGGAGGAGCAAGGAGAGGTCCGCTTAGTTCTTTGGTGTGGGTCTTTTATGTGTGCCTGCCAACGAGCTGCATGGCAGGTCGCCATATGTCTGGTCATGCTTGTCGTGCCCAAGCGGCTGATGTTTTGGCCACGCGAGATACGCTTGAGACAAATATTGCAAATAGCAGTGGTGCGATCTGCTGCACTCGTCTCAAAAAAGGCCCACACCAAAGAACTTTTCTGATAACGTGCAGAGGCAGCGCCCTGCACAGGCGGAGCTCTGCGGTGTTGTACAGTTGCTGTGCTGGCCTCTACCTGGCCTCCAGGGGGCATCCTGCCTCGTTGGACATGTGACGCCGCATCCTCCTCCTCCTCCTCGTCCTCCTCCTCATCCTCTCTCCCTTGAGGCACCCACGTGGAGTCAGTGACCTCATCATCCCCTCCCTCTTCACCACTAGAGCAAACCTGGCAGTAAGCTGCAGCTGGTGGAACTGTACTGCCAGATTCCTCAAGCTGGGTATCGTCATCCGAGCCTTCGAATCGTTGGGCATCCTCCTGGAGCATGTACCCAACACTGTGCTCAAAGAGTTCGGGGGACTCCTCAGGAGGACATGGTGGGTCTAGGGAAGGGGTGGCTGATGATGCTCTGTCAGTACCCTGAGCCTGGTGTGAGAGAGGATGAGGAGGATGAGGAGGGCTTGGTCATCCATTCTACCAAGCCTTCAGCATGATGCGGCTCCACATGTCCAGCTGCCGAAAACAAAGACGCGCGTGTCCCATGGCCACGTGCTGATGACGATGCACGACCACGTCCACGTCCACGGCCACGTCCACTAGAAACAGAGACTGTCTGCCCTGTGTTCTTGGCTCTGCACGCTCTGCCTCCCCTTGGCGGTCTTCCAGCCATTGTAGTCGGTAGTCCTGTGGGTGCTGCTGAGAAGAAAATATAGGAGCTCTGTGTGATGCCACTAACACACTAGAAGTCCTATAGGTGCTTCTGCAAAGAAAATATAGGAGCTCTGTGTGATGCCACTAACACACTAGAAGTCCTGTGGGTGCTGCTGAGAAGAAAATATAGGAGCTCTGTGTGATGCCACTAACACACTAGAAAGTCCTATGGGTGCTTCTGCAAAGAAAATAGAGGAGCTCTGTGTGATGCCACTAACACACTAGAAGTCCTGTGGGTGCTTCTGCAAAGAAAATAGAGGAGCTCTGTGTGATGCCACTAACACACTAGAAGTCCTGTGGGTGCTTCTGCAAAGAAAATAGAGGAGCTCTGTGTGATGCCACTAACACACTAGAAGTCCTGTGGGTGCTTCTGCAAAGAAAATAGAGGAGCTCTGTGTGATGCCACTAACACACTAGAAGTCCTGTGGGTGCTGCTGAGAAGAATATATAGGAGCTCTGTGTGATGCCACTAACACACTAGAAGTCCTGTGGGTGCTTATGCAAAGAAAATAGAGGAGCTCTGTGTGATGGGACTAACACACTTCAAGTCCTATAGGTGCTTCTGGGAAGAAAATATTGCTCTGTGTGTGTAATGGGACTAACACACTTCAAGTCCTATAGGTGCTTCTGGGAAGAAAATATAGCTCTGTGTGTGTAATGGGACTAACACACTTCAAGTCCTATAGGTGCCTCTGGGAACAAAATATAGGAGCTCTGCCTGCCTGCCACGAACACACTACAAGTCCTATAGGTGCTTCTGGTAACAAAATATAGGAGCTCTGCCTGCCTGCCACTAAACACACTACAAGTCCTATAGGTGCTTCTGGGAAGAAAATATAGCTCTGTGTGTGTAATGGGACTAACACACTTCAAGTCCTATAAGTGCTTCTGGGAACAAAATATAGGAGCTCTGCCTGCCTGCCACGAACACACTACAAGTCCTATAGGTGCTTCTGGGAAGAAAATATAGCTCTGTGTGTGTAATGGGACTAACACACTTCAAGTCCTATAGGTGCTTCTGGGAACAAAGTATAGCTCTTTGTGTGTAATGGGACTAACACACTTCAAGTCCTATAGGTGCTTCTGGGAAGAAAATATAGCTCTGTGTGTGTGATGGGACTAACACACTTCAAGTCCTATAGGTGCTTCTGGGAACAAAATATAGCTGTGTGTGTGTGTAATGGGACTAACACACTTCAAGTCCTATAGGTGCTTCTGGGAAGAAAATATAGCTCTGTGTGTGTGATGGGACTAACACACTTCAAGTCCTATAGGTGCTTCTGGGAACAAAATATAGGAGCTCTGCCTGCCTGCCACGAACACACTACAAGTCCTATAGGTGCTTCTGGTAACAAAATATAGGAGCTCTGCCTGCCTGCCACTAACACACTACAAGTCCTATAGGTGCTTCTGGTAACAAAATATAGGAGCTCTGCCTGCCTGTCACTAACACACTACAAGTCCTATAGGTGCTTCTGGTAACAAAATATAGGAGCTCTGCCTGCCTGCCACTAACACACTACAAGTCCTATAGGTGCTTCTGGTAACAAAATATAGGAGCTCTGCCTGCCTGTCACTAACACACTACAAGTCCTATAGGTGCTTCTGGTAACAAAATATAGGAGCTCTGCCTGCCTGTCACTAACACACTACAAGTCCTATAGGTGCTTCTGGTAACAAAATATAGGAGCTCTGCCTGCCTGCCACTAACACACTACAAGTCCTATAGGTGCTTCTGGTAACAAAATATAGGAGCTCTGCCTGCCTGTCACTAACACACTACAAGTCCTATAGGTGCTTCTGGTAACAAAATATAGGAGCTCTGCCTGCCTGCCACTAACACACTACAAGTCCTATAGGTGCTTCTGGTAACAAAATATAGGAGCTCTGCCTGCCTGCCACGAACACACTACAAGTCCTATAGGTGCTTCTGGTAACAAAATATAGGAGCTCTGCCTGCCTGCCACGAGCACACTACAAGCCCCTCTTTGTCAATCAATCTTTGTAACTGAATCTATCTAACTCAATCTCTGCAAGTGAATCTCTCTCTCTCTATCTATCTAAATGCAGCAGAGTGTCACAGGAACAGCCTGCTCAATCTGCGCCGGAACAGCATGTGACCGGCGCAGACGGCGTGGCGGCGTTTTATAGGGGGGGGCGTGTACTACAGCCCCTGAGCTGTAATTGGCTACAGGCGTCCTGCCTGTAGCCAATTATGGCTCTTCGAGTTTCCGGGGCTGTGATTGGCCAAGCATGCGGGGTCACAGTGCATGCTTGGCCAATCATCAGCCAGCAATGCACTGCGTCGGCCGCGCCGGCCGCAATGCATTGCGGGGCCGCTCGCATCACACGAACGTGATGCGAGCGGCCAAAATAGTTCTGGGCTCGCCGAGCGAGCGAACGCCCGGTGCTCGATGCGAACGTGGGTTCGCATCGAGCACCGGGCCATCCTTATTACACATGAGCCGTGTGTGGGGAACTGTGCCAAACGCTTTTGCAAAATCCAAGTATAATGTCCACAGCCACCCCTCTGTCCAAGGTTTTACTTACCTCTTCATAAAAAGAAGTCAGGTTTGTTTGACAAAGTCTGTCTAATGAATCCATGCTGTCTGTTGCTTAAAATATTTTTTTACAGCAAGAACTTATCTATGTGGTATATTAATAAACTCTCTATAACCTTCCTAACTATAGAAGTTAAACTAACAGGTCTATAGTTACTTGGTAAAGACCAATCCAATGGTACTATTCCAGTCAATTACGAGTCCTTAAAAATTTGAAACAATAGCATTGAAATGACAGAGCTCAATTCTTTTAGGATCCGTGGGTGGATGCCATCAGGTCCAGGTGTTTTATCCACCTTTATTTTGTCTAAATATTTCTGGACCATATCATGTCAATACCATTCCCATTATGGACATGAGCTCCCCCATGCTCCTTTGTATACACAGAGCTGAAGAAAGTATTTAATACATGTGCCTTCGCTTTGTCCCCAGTCACCCACTCCAGATTATTTTGTAGAGGGCCTACATGCTCAGATCAGACCTTTTTACTATTAAAATATTTGTAATCTGTTGTTCGTTATGAATGTTTGCGTCCTTGATTTCCTTTTTACATTTTCTGTTATATTCTTTATAACAGTTAAACAATGATAGTGTTCTTTCATTTTTATATTTTTGAAAAGCTCTTTTCTTATTATTTATAGCTTTTTTAACTTTGGCTGTGAGCCAACTAGGTTTTATTTTTATCCTTTTAAACGTATTGCCCATGGGAATATACTTTGCAGTGAGTTCGCATACATTCTTTTATTGTTTTTAATCTACGCGTTACTAAAGCTACTTTCACACCGATGCGCTTTACAGGCGCTACAGCTCTAAAAATAGCACCTGCATAGTGCCTGTAAAGAGCTTCTCTTGTATCTTCAGTGTGAAAGCCCGAGGGCTTTCACACTGGAGTGGTGTGCTTGCAGGACAGTAAAAAAAGTAGAAAACATCATTTTTTTCAAAATTTTTGGCAATCAAATACCATCAAAAGAAATCTCTATTTGTGGGGAAAAAAAAGCATGCAAATTTCGTTGGGGTACAGCATTGCATGACTGTGCAATTACCAGTTAAAGCAGCGCAGTGAAAATTGTAAACAGTGCTCTGGTCATTAAGGGGCCAATTCTTCTGGGTCTGAAGTGGTTAAAGAATACCTAAGCTTTCAACTGTAGCTTCTACTTACACCTTGCCATTATGAGGAGGAAGATGCTACCCCAGAGCAACTAGAGGGAGCTTGGGGCATCAATCTTTATGGCAAATCTCTATAGTGGCTCTAGGGGCAACAACTTAGTTAGCATAGCAGAATATACACAGAAGCTGGGACCTGCCGATTGAAATGAGGGGAACACACTTTTCTTTTTAATGCTGAAAGAACAATTATCCTTCAAAGCAAACTTCTTACTATACAAAATGTGACAAAATGCTCTTGGAATAATGTAAAGGGAAAAAAAGACCACTTTCTGGGCTGGAAGTGAGAAGAAATCATAGGAAAACAGTAGGGCTGTGAAAATGAAAGATTAATTCCTCGTTAATTTTTTTGATTCCTCGTTAATTTTTTTGATCGATCAAAATTCTTTAGGTGACTCTCAGTATAAATACTGGATTCCCAGCACACCGGTGGCAGACGTCACCCACCCCTCACGGGCGGCACCCCCGCCCCCCCCTCCCGTCAGTCAGTCATCTCATCTCAGGCGGGCTTCTCTCCGCGCTGTGGGCGGCTGCTTTCTTGGTTCCTTTGTGTCTCCTTCCTCCCTCCCCTCCTCCTCATGGCAGCCAATCCAATCAGATCTCCTTTCGGCCAATTGGGTGACAGGTCTCAGGATCCGCTTCCTGATTGCCTGTGCGCTAGAGCCCACCCTTTCTAGAAGCCTAAACTCTAATCATGTGCTTAAAAAAAAAACCCGGATTGGAATCCATGCGTCCGGCGCCATGTAGATTAGGGGGCCGGACACATAGATAGGGGGGGCGGCACCCGTGCGCCCCTAATAGATGGGCTGCCACTACAGCACACTGTGGGTAATCACAGGTAGTGTGAGAGGAAAAGAGGATGAAACACAAAGGTCAGGGGGAAGGTTGATGTCAGTGCACAAACATTTTTGTAGATTCTATTTATTACATTTGAAGAATAAAAATGGAATAAAAAATAGTAACACAATAGTAACACAATAATAGAAAAAGAGCTTTCAGTGAGAGGCCTGCCTAGTGCAAGAACTTTTAGGGCAATACATAAAGGGTCTTGGAAACACTCTTTAGAATTTACAGAACCAAAAGTATCACTGCTTGTGCCCAATTCATGTACCTGACAGAGATAGGTACATGAATCTGTGTGTGTCTGCACTGCGGTCACAGTATCCACTCCTTGTACTCCCTCTCGCCCTCCCTTACGAGGGTAGGCGGAGCCTGATGGGGAACTGAAAGACTATTTCTCCATCAGGTCTGCTTTATTTTTGATTAACATTGCACGGCAGTTGGGTAATTCATAGCTCCTAATTAGCCATGCACTGTCTATCAAAAGTAAAAAGTAAAGCAGACCTGTTGGAGAATTATTTTCTCAGTTCCCCATCAGGCCAGCCCACCCAGTGACACGCCATTTTCCAAAAATGTGCATTGCTCATATTTGGGTAATGATATCATCTGCGTCCCCATTTATTTTTAGCTTTTGGTTAAGGGGTTTTAAAGTCAGAAGGGGTTTTATCTTAATACATTATATGCATTAAGATTAAAAAAACTTTAGTGTGCAGCAGCTCCCCCTTCAGCCCCCCAATACTTACCTGAGCCCCATCTCTGTCCAGCAATGTCCACAAGTGTCTCTCAGCCCTCCGGGACTCTCCCTCCTGATTGGCTGAGACACAGCAGTGGCGCCACTGGCTCCCGCTGCTGTCAACCAAAGTCAGTTAGCCAATTAGGAGAGGGAGGGTGTGGGGCCAACCTGTAGCTTTGTGTCTGAATGGACGCATGGGCTGCAGCTTGGCTCAGGTGCCCCCATAGCAGGCTGCTTGCTGTGGAGGCCCTCAACAGGAGGGAGGGGCAAGGAGTACAGAAGAGGGACCCCATAAGAGGAGGATCTGGGCTGCTTAGTGCAAATCCACTACAAAAGAGCAGGTAAGGGAGGGGGGAGTGGCTAGCCACGGACCAGGATGGCTGCCGCTCTACAGCAGTGATATTCAGCGACACAATGCAGCAATCTCTTCCCCTCTCCTTCGTTCTGTGAGGGGAAGACAGTTGGACACACACAGGCATGTCTTGGAGGCGGAATCCGCTGCCACAACCACACCGTCTGACACAGTATTTCGACCCCATAGAGCCGCAATCTAATCAAAATGGTGCCGGCAGAGAGTCTCCCTCAGCCGCTGCACAAGGCCAACAGCATAATGCACAGCAGCAGCAAGTGAAATCAGATAACCGTGGGCTAAATGAACTAGAAGACATGGACAATCTCCTCCTCCAGCCCTAGACACTGCAGAAACATCATCTGACAGAGGTAAGGTAATTCACTGTGCTGATTCAAACTCCACAACCCAGGGCCCCTCTCACATATCTACATTGGCTAACATGCCAGTCACTGACAATCCAGTGTCAGAGAGCATGTTAAAATCTATGCTACTCACGCTGCAAAAAGACCTACATAGAGAATTGCAACCATCTCTCTCCCAAATGCATGATAGGCTTGAGTGCCTGGAAGAGAGAACAGATGCAGTGGAGGAACACATAACTGAAATGGGCAAAGCTTATAATGAACTTCTTGATGCACATGACCACCACTCCGACGAGATACAGAGAATTAATTTGAAGCTCCCAGACCTAGAAGATAGGTCCAGAAGGAACAACATAAAATTTAGAGGTATTCCGGAGTCAGTCCCCCCAACGAGCTGCAAAAATACCTACAACACCTCTTTGTCACTCTATCTCGTGACATGCTTATAGATCGGGCACACAGAATCACAAAACCTGACCATTTAGCTGCAGAAACCCCCAGGGATGTCTTGGCCAGAATCCACTTTCCACATAAAGGAACAAATTGTTTACAGTGCTAGAGCCACTAAGCCTCTACCTGCACCTTACTCCAATATATCGGTCTTCGTGGATTTATCACCCTCCACAATGGAGATACACAGAGCATACGCTCCAGTCACGTCGATCCTACAAGAACATAAAATTGTATATCGCTGGGGGTACCCCACCAAACTTCTAGGTACCTATTAGCAAAAAATCATCCCAATCCTGTCACCTAAAAACGGCTACAAGAAACTAACCAATTGGGGCCTGCTACCCATCCCTGCTGCCTCTCAGTCATCACGCAGCCGTTCCATCTCTTCATCTCCTCCACAACCACCTCCGAAACAGGCCGAAAAAGGTTAACCATAACATAAAGCTATATGTCCCAAGCTTAGTTATATCCTGTCTGGGCACACTCTTGGATTTCCACCTTACCCCCAGCTGAACAGTGTGCTAAGCACACTCAGACGGACATTGTTCTACAACACCATCCACAATACGTATATTCTAGCTTCTTTTGTTTTTCTTTTTTTTTCTTCTTCTCATTTGTTTTGTGTGTGGGGTGTTTCTATCAATCGTTCATATACTGTATTATTTGAATTGTTATTTAAGTATAGCAGTTGTGTGTTTTTTACAAGCAGTGTTTGTTGCTACTCTGTCCTAGTTCTCAGAACAACAGTTAAATTATCTGATTTACCTTAACTACGTTACATAAAGTGCTATAGTCTTTCTCAACCTCATTAATCTAATTACCAAAATCTAAAAATATGTCTCTCAAAATCACTTCCATTAATGCCAAAGGGCTCAACTCTCCATCTAAAAGAAATATTTTCTGGAAAGAAGCAATCTCCCAAAAAGCAGACGTACTTTGTATCCAAGAGACCCATTTTTCCAGCACTAAACCCCACTCCTGCACACATAAAAAATACTTCCACTGTTTCTTTGCCAATGCCACTAAGAAAAAGTGTAGAGTGATGATAGCTATAAGCAGAAAAAGTCTGCTTTGTTCTACACCGTGTTGACACTGATGACGAGGGCAGATTTATAATTTTATCGGCCACTATTGATAATCATCCCCTGACCCTAATAAACGTTTATGCACCCAATACTGCCCAATGAAAATTTTCCAAAAAACTTCAGAACAAACGCCCTACAAAAACACCCCATTAGTCTTCTGTGGTGACTTTAATGACATAGTGGACCCCTCATTAGAATCTTCCGACCCCGACACACGCAGGTCATTAGCTCTCTCATCATTCATTGACAATGAAGATCTATACGATCCCTGGAGGTGTATGCATGATGTTGAGCGCGACTATACCTTCTACTCTCACTCCAATGCCTCCTACTCTCGGATTGACCTTTTCCTCACAAATAAAACCCTACTGGATACCTCGAAACACTTTCGCCACCTTCTATGCCAAACTATACAATTTACAGGAATCAGATCCTACCACTCCACCATCTTCAGAATTAATCAATAATCTATCATCAGCTTCCCTCACTCTCCCCCTCGCAACTAACATCTCTGTTGACCCCTTTCACCCAAGATGAGGTCCGCAAGGCTATCAAATCCCTCCCACTGCACAAAGCTCCGGGACCAGATGGGTTTTCCAATGAATATTACCAACATTTTAGTGATATCATCTCCCCTCACTTATGTACAATTTATAACCAATACGCAATCACAGGGAAAATTCCTAAAGAATCTTTGAAAGCCTTAATAGTGACCCTCCTCAAAACAGGCAAATCACCCGACTCCCCAGCCAATTAAAGGCCCATATTCTTACTAAAGACAGATATGAAACTATACGCAAAACTCCTAGCCCTCCGACTATCCTTGGTCAAGCCTCATCTCATACATAAAGATCAAGTTGCTTTTATACCAGGTAGACAAACCTCGGACAGGACCCCACGCTTTATAGACATCATTCACTCACCTGTCACATGGGCCAGCGATGTCGGCACCCGAGGCCGAACCGTCCCTCGGTCCTCGGATGCTGCCGCCGCCATCTTGGGTATGGAAATCAGGAAATGAAGCCTTGCGGCTTCACTTCCTGGTTCCCTATTGCTCATGTGTGCGAGTCACGCAATGCAATAGAAATGCTCTGTGCTGTCTCTGGGACCCGTGTGTGTCCCAGCAGACAGCGCGGCGGGACGGGAAGTGGCGTAAACTCCCGTGGGCGTCTATGCCCGGAAGTTGGTGCAAATACCTGTCTTAGACAGGTATCTGCACCCCCCCCCCTAAAATGTGCCAAATGTGACACCAAAGGGGGCACTTTTTCCGATGAGCGGAAGTTCCACTTTAGGGTGGAACCCCGCTTTAAGGAATCTCTTGGATGATAGATGACTAAGGACAGGAATGCAGTTCTGTGCGTGAAGCTCTCACATTCATGACAGATTCCTAGCACAGGTGGGGTCCGCTCTGAGCATTGTAGTACCTCTGTACCCCAGCTCAGAGTTGATTCATTACTGCCAGTTTCTTAATCTGAGAACTGGTGGCAATTCTTTAAGAATTTGTCGCTGCCATAGCAACAGATTCTTAACATGGCAGTCGGAAGAACTACCTGAATTTGCTGCATGTTTAATGTTACAGACACGGGTGCAAATGCTTGCCTTAAATAGGCATAGGTAGTTCTTGAGGGAACTACTGCCAAAAAGTTTCATTATGGCTGTTTTAAATTGCCCTGTTTATGACCCAAGAACAGTAGTTCAGTAAAATCTTGAACTGCGAGCACAATTCGTTCGGGAAACATGTTT